>JAJOOR010003412.1:0-10675 GCA_036250505.1 Solanum acaule
ATATAGAGTAGTTTGTGATGATATACTTCATAAACTTTCACTTATGTTAAATTTATAATGATAAAATTTATATTGTAAATTAAAAATTACTTATAAAATTGGGCATTACAACATATGAAAGACAAATTGTGTTACATATTTTACTTTTGACTCCAATATGAATATCTCAATTTAAATCTTTGTTTTATTTTCTCTTTCTTTTTACAGGTATAAAAGGTGAGAATTGAAGCAAGATTGATTGCAAGCTATGTGTCACCACATTATTGATACTTTGGAAGGAATTTTTACTTATATGTCTTTGTTTAGGAGTAATTTTTGATATATTTTAGTTAGATTTTTTTGTCATTGGACATATTTTACTTTTATTTAAGGAGTTTATAATGAGATATTATTCTTTAGTATAATTTAAGTTATTTTTATTATATGATCATGGGTGAATTTTGATACAAATATTTTTGCCATTAAATAAATTAATTCATCACAACTTGATTACTTTCAATGACAAAAAATGTATTATCGTAGTACCCTTTATTGTTGAATATGAATATTTTTTTTTATTTTGTGACAATTGTAATTGTCACTACTTATGATAATATTTAGTGACAATATATGTCGTCGGTAAAAGCAACACTTTTAGTGACAAAATGATAAATTTAATCACAAAATTATTAACCTTTTTTATAATAATAAATTTGTCCCTAATTTATACATTTAAGGACAAAATATTTTTTTGTAAATAAAAATAGTCTTTAGTGACGATATTATATTTTTTCAACTACGAAATACATACAACTTTAGAGACAATTGATGTTGTCCCTGATTGAACTAAATAATTAGCGACGATATAGTTTTGTCGGTAGTAATAACCTTTTTAGTGATAAAACATACTATTAACTACAAAAAAAAGTTACACTTTTTATGACAAATAATAAATTCGTCACAAATGTTTATGCATTTGGGGATGATTTTTCTTTTTGTAGTTAATATATTAGTTTTAGCGACGAAGCACTAAATAGTCTTTGTATATTTTGAGTGACACATGTTTAGTGACGACTGATTGACGAAATTTTTTTCGTCACACAAAATTTTTAGCAACGAAACATGATTTATAGATGACGAAATTATTTGTCCCTCATAATCTAATTTGTTGTAGTGATCATTACTCCTTTGTTTGTTTTATTTGTCATGTTAGTTCATTAAAAAGAAAATCTCTCTTCTTATCAATTCTGACGTGTTTAATATCATAAGATTAAAGAACATTTTAATATATCTTTAATTTAAAACCACAAAGTTCAAATTTCTTCGTTAACTTAATTTGTCAAATCAGGCTCAAAGATCGTTTTTCATATCGGAATGAGGATTTTATTTATTCTTTTAAAAATAAAGAGGTGGTGAGCTAAACAATTTCAAATCTCATCACACATATGGGGTCAGCCACAAAAATAAAGAACGGTAGGAACGGATCTATTATATAATACTAATAAAGAATAGAAAAAGGAAAGTGAGTGAGGTGCGAGGGAGAGAATTTGTTTAATATCAGAGTCGATCATGTGTCAATTTTATCGATATGGCTCTGACTTCAACTGAGTTTAGGCAATTCTGATAAGGCGGGAAAAATCATAGTGCTGAGTCTAGAAAAATCTCATACAGTGTGAGATAAACCTCAACAAGGATGTTGAGTCCATAGAGGGGTGTATGTGACACCCCAACCTCAACAAAAGAAACAACAAGGACATTGGGTCCATAGAGGGGATGTATGTGACATCATAACTTAAGATAAAAATGTAAGAATTATTATTAATTATTTCTTACTTATGGCCCAAGTTTACTTGTAACCCAAGTAATACCATAAATAATATTTAATAAGGAATAGATCTCGTCCGTACATTGGTTACTTGATGGACGTACCGGATTAAGTCATAACCTATATAAATTGGTCCTCCCTCCAGCCATTAGGGTTACCACATATTCTCTACAATAATTCCATCGCTGACGGTTGTGGTAACATAAAGTTAGGGAAAGGAGGTAGAAACCAATTTACGACTAACGGTTCCGCTTCTCTCTGTGATGATGTCTTCCTCATCAGGTATGTGCCCCTAACGATCTCTATGTAAGATTATCGTGTTCAAGATCCTGATATTATGTATTAAAATGTATTTAATCTTACATCTGATATTAGAGGCTGGATTGTTTGAACGGATAATCTTCGTATACCTCCCCTCAACAAGGACATTTGCGGTGCTAAACAATTTCAAGTCTCATCGCACATATATATTATATAATACTAATCAAGAATAGAAAAAGGAAAGGTAAACATCACTAATGACAGTTGCGGTGCAAAGTGAGCGAGGAAAAAATCACTAATAGACATCACTAACTTTTATTGGTTACGTCAAACTCAAAATAAAATTTCTCAACTTGTTTACGTGCCTATATATACCGTGCTTGTCATATGCTCAAAGCACCAACAAAATTTAAAAACACTTTGAACATTTGCAAAATGGCAACTACTAAATCTTTTTTAATTTTAATTGTTATGATATTAGCAACTACTAGTTCAACATTTGCTTCGTTGGAAGAAATGGTGACTGTTCTTAGTATTGATGGAGGTGGAATTAAGGGAATCATTCCGGGTACCATTCTCGAATTTCTTGAAGGACAACTTCAGGTATCGTAAAAATATTTTTTAATGTATGTATGTAAGTGTGACATTATTATAGTCATTCCGGGTATCATTCTTGATTTTCTTGAAGGACAATTTCAGGTATCGTAAAAATATTTTTTCGTGTATGTATGTAAGTGTGACATTACTATCGTTTTTTTTTCTTTTTTTACGCTTGAATTGTATTTTTTTCGATGCTTATTAGTGATAATGATTAGTAATAGTATTTCTATTATCGATAGGGTCATGATAAAGCTAATTATTATTCAAATAAATCATGGTTTTCTTATGTTACAACTTATTTACTAAATTTTTTCAACATATAAATGTAGTATCTGATTAATAAGTGAGTTATTTCTGAATTATTATTTATACGACTTACTTTTCTTTTCGAGTCAGAAAATGGACAATAATGCAGATGCAAGACTTGCAGATTACTTTGATGTAATTGCAGGAACAAGTACAGGAGGTTTATTGACTGCTATGATAACTACTCCAAATGAAAACAATCGACCCTTTGCTGCTGCTAAAGATATTGTACCTTTTTACTTCCAACATGGCCCTCATATTTTTAATTCTAGGTACGTATACATATTTATATTCCTCTGTTTTAATTTATTTGTCTAATTTTAACTTGATACAGAGTTTAGAGCGTGAAAAAGGATTTTTGAGTCTTTTGATAGTCAAACATATCAATTTTTAATATTGTGGTCTTAAACATGTCTAGTTGAAAGTTGAAATCAAAGAGTCACTATAAAGTAAAAACAATTACTTACTCTCTTTGTTCCAATTTATGTGGCACTTTTAGTTTTTCGAGAGTCAAACAGTTTAAGTTTGACCTAGAATTTGCGCATGAAATCTGCAATTTTTTTGAAATGAAATTTATATACTTGTAAATTACGTAAAAAGTACTACAAGTCACAATAATTGATAATTCAGAATGTTTAAAAAATTTACGATCAAAGATAGACTTGTTTGAATCTCGAAATCCGAAAAGTGCGACATAAAATGGGACAGATGGAGTACATTGTTCTTAGATGGACTAAAAAAAAATAGGTCAAACAACTCGAAAGAAAGAAGGAGAATATGTTTTGAGTAATGAATTATATTTAGGAAAAATTACATAAATACACAACTTAAGATATTATATTCTCTAAAATTTCCTACCATTAAAAAACTTACAATAATCTCTTCTCAGTTACATCTCTATCCCCTCTCAGATACATCCCTCCCATTAAGTAATGCATCATTTGCAATGTATTGGACAGCCAAGGAATATATCCGAGAGCAATGAAATATTTAGTATTTTTGTACGTAATTGAGTAAACTTTTGAGATAGAATATAATTAACCCCAAATATATGATATTTATATTCTTTATACTTATATTTAATTTGGTTACATTATATTATGCAGTGGTTCAATTTTTGGCCCAAAATATGATGGAAAATATCTTCTGCAAGTTCTTCAAGAAAAACTTGGAGAAACTCGTGTGCATCAAGCTTTGACAGAAGTTGCCATCTCAAGCTTTGACATCAAAACAAATAAGCCAGTAATATTCACTAAGTCAAATGTAAGTCAAAATAATTATACTGATTTGTACCAAGAAAAATGTTTTCGAAAACAAGTGAATTTCTTATTTATTTTCTAGTACGTTTGGTAAATAGATACAAAAATATATATTATCTTAAAAATATGTATATGTAATCTAATAAAACATTTTGATGGTAAGATCGGACGTGTGTTTAGGAGTACTAGTTTTAACGGTGACAGTGATTCACTGACGTAGCCAGAATATCGACTAATTAGGTGTGTCAAAATATTAAGAAGTAAAATTGTATAGAAGCCAAAACTTATTTTCGTAAAGAAAATATTTATTTATTTTTTTACTTTCACTAACTTATTTTCGTAAAGAAAATATTTCGACTAATTTTATATATTTTTTAAAATGCATGCAGTTAGCAAAGTCTCCAGAATTGGATGCTAAGATGTATGACATATGTTATTCCACAGCAGCAGCTCCAACATATTTTCCTCCACATTACTTTGCTACTAATACTATTAATGGAGATAAATATGAGTTCAATCTTGTTGATGGTGCTGTTGCTACTGTTGCTGATCCGGTACTACTACGTACTTTCGATTCAATTTTTGATATGTTTCAATCAGACATTTTCGAAATATCTAATCAATACTATATATTATGTGTGAATGCATGCATGCATGCAGGCGTTATTATCCGTTAGCGTTGCAACGAAACTTGCAGAAGAGGATCCAGCATTTGCTTCAATTAGGTCATTGAATTACAAACAAATGTTGTTGCTCTCATTAGGCACTGGCACTAATTCAGAGTTTGATAAAACACATACAGCAGAAGAGACAGCTACATGGGGTGCTATACAATGGATGTTGGTTATACAGCAAATGACTGAGGCAGCAAGTTCTTACATGACTGATTATTACCTTTCTACTGTTTTTCAAGATCTTCATTCACAAAACAATTACCTCAGGGTTCAAGTAAGTCCCAACTATTATTATCGGCAACTTACATAAATCTCTGAGGTTATTACTTAGATATACTCTAGTTTGCAATATTACCTATTTTAAGATTTGATCTTGGATCCTTAAGGTGAGTTTTGAACCCCTTGACCACTGAGTCAACCTCTAATTTTACATTTAGGAGGCTCAAAATCAATACATAGACATAAAAATTCTTAAAATTGCCTTAAATATACAACGAACGTAATTTTTTGTCGTGAACCCCCTTGTCAACCTCTAGGACCGCCCCTGTCTAGAATACATTAGCAAATCTTGCTCGCACTCTCCAATCTCGCTTGCCACTCTCCCATGTATTTGGTATTCCAGATACATACGAATCACACCAGATACATACATATACAATATCTAAGTATATGATAGCAAAAATACATGTATCTAAGTATGTTTTTCTTAATGTATGATAGGAAATTCTTAATATGTGGTAAGATACGTAATATTTCAAAAATATATATGATAGTGAAGCATGTGTAATTTTTCCATTATTATTTTATAATATAATATGCATGTCATATTTTCTTTGCTAACGATACAAGTATATTTAATTCCAGGAAAATGCATTAACAGGCACAACTACTAAAGCGGATGATGCTTCTGAGGCTAATATGGAATTATTAGTACAAGTTGGTGAAAATTTATTGAACAAACCAGTTTCCAAAGACAATCCAGAAACCTATGAGGAAGCTCTAAAGAGGTAAAACACATTATAGACTCTGACGCGTTCGGTTCTGTCGGTGCTTGAAATAATTTTTTCTTTTTTTCATATATAGGATTGTTCGTGATTATGGTTAAAAAATTATATCGAATCGGAATTTAGATCAAATCGATATAAAAAACTGATATTTGATTTGGTTTGATTTTAAATTTTGAAAACCGATACTATTTGGTTTGGTTTGATTTTACTAAAAAATAACCAAACTGGACCGATAAATCAGTAATTATTTATATATTATTCATAAAAAAGATATGAATATTTTGTTAAATTTTAATTAACTTTAAGTCTTTAACTTTACCATTTTCTCAAGCCCAACACTTAAATTGCAATCCTAAGTCCAAGTCCATCAAAATTCATTACTTTAGTCTTTGTCTACCGTACCTCGCATAAGATAATCACATTTTCTCTTAATTGAATCACTTTGTTCGTGTAATAATAACTCTAGTATTGTTATTGAACCAATAGTAGCTTTCCTGTGGATTGTTCATCTACTAGGTGTTTGTGTCTATCGAAATATGTATGTCCTCAAAAAAAAAATTACTTTTAAATTGAAAAAAAAACATAAAAATCGAACCGAACTGACAATAACCAAACCGACGGTTTTTTTTTTTTTGTTTGATTTGCCTTGATTTTAGAAATTTAAAACACCGACTAGATCAGTTTGATTTTGATTTTAACCAATAACTAATCCGAGCCAAACTACAAACATCCCTATTCATATTACTATATCTCGTCAGCTAGTTGTATTATTCATATTAAATTTCTTATAAATCTATTTTATTGCTAACTAAAATAGTTTATTTCATTGTAGGTTTGCAAAATTGCTTTCTGATAGGAAGAAACTTCGAGCAAACAAAGCATCTTATTAATTCAAGGTCTCGGGTTGTAGTTGTAAATTTTATTATGCTAAATAATAAGCGCTTGCAAAGTTTATGCTAAATAATAAGCGCTTGCAAAGTTTATGAGGGATAAATTTCATTAGAAATGTCTCTCTATGTAATGTGTTGGATTATGTAACCTTTTGGTTGTATTTAATGTTTGAATAAATTATATATGGTGATATTGCATAATGACATTGGAATCTTCTTTTCTAAGCAAAAAGAAAGAAAAAAAAATACTACTACTCTATTATTGTTTCAGTGACTTTTATTCACCACTTATATACTAAAAATAAATATTTTATTTTATTTTAGAAAATTAAAAAAGATGATTTATCCCAATTTTGACTCTCCGTAGAAATTAATCAATAACAGTAGGCCACCAACTGGCCCAGTATGTATAATACCAAAACCGACCCCAACTGTACTCGTCTTCTTCTTCCCCAGAACGATCCAGCAGAACCTCATCTCGCTCTCTCCTTATCCGTTCGTACCAACCTCATTACGTGTCGCCATCTTGCACCTCCTTCGTCCTTTGCTTAGAAATCGGATGGGAATTCTGTTGGGAATTAGTACTATTTTTTATTTTTTTTTAGTTAGATTATACTCCATTAGTTTTATTTCTCTCATTTAGCTCACATAATAGTTTATCTTCACCATAGAATGCATGTTCTCCGATTAGTAGATTAGATCGACTTCTAAGTTATATATTTTGACCCTTTCTTCAAAAAAAAAAAAAAATTGGCTTAAAGATTTGTTGTGTTAGAGTGTCAAGGTGATAGTTTCTTATGAATATTGTGAATGAATGCTTGTTTTGTATTTGCTAGTTTCCTTGTATGAATTGAGTCGATTTTTAATTAAAAGTGGCTGTTTAAAGTCAGATTTTTCCCGTGCAGTTCACCTTGAGCCAAGGAGGTTCAAACTAATTCTTTTTGAGTCAAAACCGAAGTACAGGGCTAGAAAACAGAAAATGCCAGTGTTCGGAGCAAAATTAAAGGTTGTATACACTCCGTATACAACAGTATATGCGAAATATGTAGAATATACAGTGATATACAGCAGCGATATACACTGTATACAGTCATGAAAATGGGCCAAAAACCCTCCCGAAATTCGAGTTTTGTGTTGTATTATAATTGGGCCAAAGGCCTATTTATTTTCGGTATTATTTGCTAGTTTTAGGGCAGGTGAAAATTGGGTTAAAAGCCCAAAGAAAGGTCAACTTTCCATGTTAGTTTAGGATAGGTACAAATGGGAAAGAATTGGGTCAGATATAAATGGGCCAAAAGCCCAACATTGAATTTAGGTCCAAGTATCGACCCAGACGGACAGAAACTGGACTTGGGCCCAAGCCTTCTCTTCCTTATTATTTATTGATTGTCGGTACTTGTTTATTTGTTTTATTTGATTTTGAGGTCTTCCCAATTTGATTCCCCAAAGAAACCATTTTGAGTTAACACCTATATTTTTCTAAAATAAAATAAAATTATATTTTTTCTACTTAACCCACTTTAGAGTATTTGCAAGGTATTTACTTAAGTAATATCTCTCCAATATTTCCCCTCCCCTTAAAAAATAATTTTGAGTTTTAAACTGTTTATTTTTGCAACTTAATTAAGCATGCTAGCTTTTCTTAAAGTAATTAGCCAAATATTTTAATTGTCGGATAACCGCAAGTTGGCGAATGTTTTAGGTGGTTTCAAACACTTCCTAAAACATTAATATGAACCCCGAACCCTTTTTAATATATTTCTTTTCTGTTTTTAATCTTTTGAAAAAATAGTTCTCTTAATTTTACTTTAAAAATTAAGTGGCGACTCTTAAAACTCATTTCTTTTTTTAAAATAAAAATAAAACAATCATTTTTAGTTTAAAATTTTTTTTACTATTAATTATATTCATTTTTCAAAGCATTGAATTTATTAGATTCAAAAAATGATATAGTAATATATTGATCGTTAAAAAATGTGTCAAGTTAATACTTTACAAATAAAAGTAGTCAGAGGGTGTATCAATTTAGAAGTGCCAAGTTAATACTATACAAATAACTATTATAAATATAAGAGATTCTTGAACTTAGATATCCTAGATGAATGAGAGAAAAAAAATATATAGTACTATTTATTTTATGCAAGTAATTTGATCCATCACATAAGGATATCAAGGTGAATTAACTACATAATATAATTGAAGTTAAATACACGAAATAATATAACTTTTTTATCATTTGCACAAAATATTAAGAAGGTATGTTGACACATATTAGAAGAAGTTGGTGGTGATAAGGTAGTTGTCATGGTAAATGTTGAGAAAGAATAAGCTGATAAAAATGAATCAAGTGGGGGAGAAGGGGAAGAATCAGATAATGAATATGAAACAAACGAGAAGGAAGAATGAGACAATGATGAAAATGAAACAAGTGAAGATGAAGAATGGAAGATTGACGACTAGCATTTTGATTTATTTTTTTAAAAAAAAATTATTCGATACTTGTTAATTTCTTCATATTTATGTGAATTTATATGCAAGTGGTTACCAACAATTAATCAGAGATCCTCAATATGTTTGGCCAATTTCTAAAATCAACTTACGGTGAAAAATCTTTTGTCAAAAAAGTATTTGTTGGTGAGAAATAGTTTGTTTTTAACCTATAAAAAAAAAAAACTTTTTTGCAGCAATTAATATTTGGTCAAACTTTTTGAAAGAATTTTTAAGTGTATTTTTCTTTAAAGTGTTTCTTTTTAAAACTTATACTTTTTTTAGCTTCGAAAACAACTTCAATTACTATGTACTACGGAAAAACACTTATTCTCTCCCAAAAATCTAGCCAAACGCATCATTTTAAAAAAAAAGCTTGGTCAACACTTTGACCAGCTAATACGCTAAGTCAAATATCTTTTATAAGTCAATTTGACCAACTTATAAAATTAGAATTTGTTTGGATGAGATTATGATTTATGACTAATTATAGGTCAAAAATAATAAGTTAGGAATTCTAATTATAGTTTTTGACTTATTTTTGTCTGTTTGACTTAAAAGTCATAGTTAAGAATTCTAACTTATGACTTTTGACAATTTTTTGTCTTTTTGAGTTTAAAACAAATGTTTACATTTTTTTTATATTTTATTCAAACACTACAAAAATACTTCAAAGTTACTTTAGCATTTAAAATAAATCAATTCAAATAAACTCTTAGTCAAACACTCTCTAAAATAGAAAAAAACAAGAGTTAAAAATAGAGAAAAATAATTCATAGACAGAAAGTAATAAGGTATAACCTTAAAATTGACCAAATGTGCACACATTTGTAATAATACTAGATAATGTTGCCCGTGCTATGCACAAGCCCAATAATATAAATGGTATGTTTTGGGGCTAATAACCGAGTTTTTGAAGCGATTGTTTGCGTGGATAGAGGAATAAGTTTTTTTTATCACAAACCTGTACTTTCTTTAACGGTATTTAAGGCGTAATAAGACTACCCGCATACAACATTTTGTAAATATTTTATGTTGTCAATTATCATAATTTATAGTATTTTTACGATAGATTCACTTCAAGAATCAGTGGAATTTTTCGTATTTTTTTCAAAACATATTTTATGTTGTCAATTATCATGATTTATAGTATTTTTACGCAATTTTTAAATATAAAAAAATAAAATAAGACAAATAAATTAAAATGGACCCAATATATGTTATTTTTGTTGTTTGAATTTATGTGACACAAATAAAATTTGGAGAGTCATCCAAATTTTCATATTTTTTAAAAAAATGTTTTAAGTTATTAATTATTGTGATTTATAATATTTTTATGTAACTTTGAAATAACGTACATTACTGGTCACTTTGTCCTAATTTATGT
>JAJOOR010003413.1:0-25852 GCA_036250505.1 Solanum acaule
ATCCTCCAAGCAAGGAAACAGTGCAAAGATAAGTACCTCATCTCACTCTCGGAAAGCTCTTTGGCTTGAGTGTATAACATCTTAAGTTTTGACAGGGAATTGTCACCTGGTTTCTCAACGGCTTCTGGAGCTGCAGAAGGAATGGGAAAGTGCCCAAATGTTAAGTGCCATAATACTTACACTATAAGTCTAGGTAGATACATGTCACATGCAAGTTTTCTACTTCAAACAGGTCAATGATCTTCGCCAATAAAAGTAGTGCTTAATTTTAATATTTTATTACCTGCTTTTTGAATTTTGGGAGATCACACAAATCCGAATTTATAAGAACTTTCCAATTCTTTGGATTCAATCATGAAAAGCATTAGAATCTGTCAAATTCACACCAACTTCGAACAAGGGAGGAACTTGAACTTATCAGAGAGAAGATGTAAAATTCAAATGAATTATGTAGGATCCTAATACAAAAAAACTGTTTAAAGGGGATTCACAAATGACTACATTACTTAGTAACTAATCATATAGAAGCAAAAATCAGTTGGATAACCCCATAAACCAGTGGCATTAGAACCTAAAACCTCTCGCTCTACCATAATGTGTTGTACACAGCCTACCCAAATGCAAGCATTAGTAGTTGCTTCCACAATTTGAACCCGTGACCTAAAAAACTACCAATACCCATCAAAATTCACAAAGTAGGGTAAATACAAAGGATTTTAGCAGGTCATTAATTACTGTTTCTCATAGAATTTGCCTGACCTGATTGCATAAATATTTATTTTTAGTGCATTCAACTTCTAACCACTTTCTTCAGTAACTCTAATTTAGCCAGCCACAAATATAAATTGTGATCAAACGAGTAAAAATTAATAATTTAGAGTTGAAATACTAACTGTTTTGAAGCTTTTTGTGCATCTTATTGATTTCAAGGAGTACTTCCTCTTGCTCTTTCCTTAAACGATCAAGCTCCTTCGATTTTTCCAACATTTCAGCAATGTCCGGTGACGCCATTTTACTTTCTTTTCCGATGGGATCGGAAATTCCACAAGTTTCGATACCTAACACGGAAGAAGGAGAGCTCCAGCTAAATCATCGTCACGTCGTCTTAGGTTGTCGGAGACTAATTGGGAGATAAACTTCGCCTGAGAGTTGCGTCAAAAGTCCTCTTTGCCCCTTTGATATTTTGCTTTCCCTTCACTATTACTGCTAAACGTAAAAATAGCACAAAACATGTGATGGAATATTCTTCCTCTTACAAATACTTATGGATCGTTTGCTTAGATAATTCATCAAGACAATAAACGGATTAAGATTCAATCCAATTCAAATCTAATTGGGGTAAAACTAATCAAGTAATGGATCATAAACGGATCAAGATCAAACCAATCTTACTAAGTATTTATTATTTTATTTATTTTTTAAATTATTTAATACCTAATAAATTTTTATTTTTTTTATTATGACTATATATAACATATCAAATTAAATAAATAAATTTTTTTTAAAAAATATTTTAACAAGATCTCTCATAAGTCAATCTAAATTACATATCAATTTAATTTTTAATGTACTCAAATGAATTGAACAAATGAATAAGTGGGACAATAACCCGTCCAAACTTAAGCAAATTGGACAGGTTGGATAGTAGGATTTAATTTTATCACTCATAAATCCAAATAAACCCCTCATCTATTAATAGTTAGCAATATAATAATTAAAAATATGAAATAATACAAATATTTGATAATCACATGATTCGTTATCTTTCTTCATATAAAATTGATTGGGGATGGGAGTACATTTTAATGAGGAACAATACGATAGTTGGACTTTTGTAACATAATATAATTTAAAATATCTCCGAACAAAATATCACAATCTAAAATAATTAGAAAAAATATTATCCACACATGAGATAATATGATCTTAGTTATTACTCGAATAAGATATCTTAATCTAAAACGATTAGAAATAATATTTAATATTATTCACACATTTCCGGATATAATTACTAGTTGCATCTAATAAAGAATTCTCAAAAACATGAATGGTAAGCTTCTGTTAAAAATTTTAATCGAAGTGATTTGCTTAGATAATTTTAGTCGGGAGTTAAAAAATTATCATAACACCATGGTAAGCAGTAAGCATCCCTCACTTTCAACCTAAAGGTTACGAGTTCGAGTCACCAAGGAAGCAAAAGGGGTGAAAGCTTCTAGGGAGGGTTAAAAAAAACAAAAAAAAAAAAACAAAAACAACTTAAGGCATATATATATATATATATATATATATATTTTGTACTCTTATATTGACAGTTTTCGAGGAATAATTTCATGATTTTTTATTTTAAAAAATAGAATAATAAGAAAGGCAACATTTAAAACTTTCACAAAGATCAATGAACAGTAGGAAGTTGCTTTTTTTTAGAAAGCGATCTACCGTTAATAAGAAACTTTTTCGCTCGATTTAAAAAGAGATATTTATTTTTGTACTTATTACAAATAAGCTATACTTTTTAAAATATATTTTAGTAAAAAAAATATATTTATCCCTGCAATAATAAATCTGTTTCATCTTAATTTCTCTTTTTTTATATGGAGCCTATGTCACATATTTTCCCCCCAATTAAATCTATTGAGTATATTAATTACCTCATTTTTAAAATTTATAAATCATATTTTTTTATATATATATATATATATAAAAGAGAACCCTAGGCCTGCCTATGTGGCATCATCATAGACCAGGATTCTCTTTTAATTTATTTATTTACAAAACTAGTCTTCCCCTTTCATGAAAAGTTGAGACTTTAATGAAAAGTTGCGAATTTTATGAAGAGTTGTAACTTTTATGAAAAGTTGCGACTTTTATGAAAAATTGTGACTTTTATGAAAAATTGCGAATTTTATGAAGAGTTGTGACTTTTATGAAGAGTTGCGATTTTTATGAAAAGTTGTGACTTTTATGAAATTGAGCCCTTTCAGAAGGGTTGTAACTTTTCCAAAGAGTTGTGACATTTCCGATAAGGCACAATAAATATTTGTTCACACTATCCTTTGTTGTCTATAAATAGAGGGATTTTCTCTCATTTTAAAACAACGAAAATTCTTGAACTTCTTCTTCTTCTGCACTATTAAATATTGTTTTTGTATCAATACACTGGTGAATAGAATAGTTCTATCTTGAGAGGATCTATTCCTTTAAACATCGGGTACTAGAGGAGAATAATTTCCTTAAGGGGACACTGTGTATTCAATGAGCTTGATTTTTTCCTTTCTATTTCATTCTATTGTTACAAATCCTGGTATGCTTGTATTAAACTTTGTTGTTTCTGTTTCTGTAAAGTTATTGTTAGTACAGATTAAATAACACACGTTAATTGAGTATTCACGCAAGTTTTCTCTACTGAAATTGTAGTTTCAAATTGAACTTCATCACTCTGGTATGCTGATTTTTAAAAAACACCCAAATAAACTGAATAGTTTTATGTAATATTTTTCCTTTCAAGTATATATAATAAGTTGAATTATTGTCTCATATGATACATTCTCCCTTTAATTTTTCATTTTAATAATTACTTATAATATATTTAAATGGAAAACTTTAAAATGATATATGTAAAGCAAACAGTAGGGCTGAACTATCAACACGTTAGAATTAAAATATTTGTTCACTTTTTTCAGTCTTTTAAAATTTATTTATCCCTTCACCAACGATTATTTATTTATTAGAAAATTTAATATCTCCAGTTGATGTTCATTTGATTCTCCAAAAATATCAAATAGTAACACTTCTTGGAAGCAAAATGATAAATTATAAAATCAAATTAAAGGTGATTGATTGAAGGATAAATGATAAGATGTTATAATTATCATCTTCCTTTACATTATCAATGTTTGTTACTACGTAATCTTGTATGTAAGATAATATAATGTTTTAGTTTTAGTGACAGATAAGTTTTAAGTATTATTTTATAAATTTCGTGATATTCTCGCGTGGGTGATTTTACTAGTCCCACTTAATTTGGGAATACAATTTAAATTTCCCGCTCATAAGACGTGCTGGAGCATGGCACCGACAAGGGTTGACTTGGCACTAATTTTTAGCAAGAACAATTCGAGTCTGTTTGACAATTCAAACGCTATATAAATTACCTAAATTAATTGCATTAATGGATTGATGATCATATAGGATTGAGTTTTTTCTGATAGCTCTGCAACTCTTTGGCTTTCCTTAATCCTCCGGATTAGCCCCTTGAGGTATATTTATGGAAAATTTAGAAATTTCTGCATAATTTCAAAGGCAATTATCCGACAGATAATTGGAGCAATGTGAAATTTGAATTGATTAGTGTGGTGTAAGTAATCAATTTTTTTGGGATAAGGGAACTGAAATTGATTTGTAACTGTACAGAAATCATTTTGATGTTTTAGGGTTGACCATAATGCAATACAGTTTTGGCATTTCTGTTGTGGATCACTGAAGTCAACTCTTTGCGGCTTCTCCTTTTTGTGATTCTGAAACTGTTCCGAGGGGAATGGGTTCACCTACGCGCAGGTTTTTAGTTTTAAAGTGATTTATGGGTCCTTTTATGGAGAGAATATTTAGTTTTTAACTTAGACCTTCTGTGACAGCTCAAACAGCAGAAGAGGAAATGAAATGATGAGGCTTCTTGTGACAACCATTGTCGGAGTTGTGATTGGTATTTTCTTAGGCGTATCGTTTCCTACACTTTCATTGACCAAGGCAAGGGAGTTACTTTGGCTTTTGAATTTAATAAGATACATAAATATTTAATCGGGGTGGATCTTTAAGATGTAGAATCAATGTCTGTTCTGAATTCTTACTGTATTTGAAGAGCAAATGCACACACACATATGCGAAAACACTCACTGCTAAGTGCTCCCCTGATTTAATGCCTCATTTTCATATTTGTATAAGAGCTGATAAGATGATCTGCTTGTGTATTTCAATATTGCAGCTGAACTTACCTTCTAATCTTTTTGGGTTAATTAATCTCACTTACATTGAGGAGAAGTATTCAGGCCTCTCAGCGCAAGATCTATTAAATGTCTTGTCTTCCCTTAAGAAATACAGAGGCCATTCACACGGCCACAAGCATTCCGACACAAAGGTAATAAGATTTGCCGCTTATATAGGCTCCAACCAGTTTCTCTTGAGACTTTGGTGCTACAATTTTTTTGTTTCCATTTTATTATTACATTCAGATATTGAGGGTCAACTTTAGTTATATAGAGATAAGATTGTACTAAGTCTTTTGGAAATTTATACCACCTTTCAAGACTTATGCTATTTGCACAAATATTGCAGATTTGGGTTCCATCAAACCCTCGAGGTGCTGAGAGGCTACCAGTGGATATCGTTGCATCTGAGTCTGATCTTTATGCTCGAAGGTTGTGGGGCCTACCCCGTGAGGTCTGTGTTTTTCAGCCTTGATGCCTATCTAAAGTAGTCAATAGAGTGAGGTTTAGAATGTAAAGGAAACATCCATGTTTTAACACATTGCTAAAAGGCCTTTTACATAAATGATATGCTCAGTTCACGGTACTAACATACCTTGAAGTTGATTTCAGGGGGAGGTTTAGAATGCAAGAAAATGATCCATGTGTTAACACATTAGCAAAAGGGCTTCTTTCCATAAATAATGACATGCTCAGTTCACATACTAACATATCTTGAAGTTGATTTCAGGGATATTGGTTGAGTCACGAATAGTTTATAAGTCAAAGAAATTGCATGGAGTTCATATAAAACTAATAATTGCTTGTGATACACCCTTTTAACTTTATTGCCTTACTAACAATCTTTAAAGTAGTTTGCTAAAGATTTTTGGATGGATAGGAAACCAAGAAAGTCTGATTGGAAGTAACGTACTTGCTGAAGTGGGATATTTACATGCTTGCCTCCTCCTGATTTTGTTGGGCTTTGAAGAAACATTATGCCTTAGCTGTCAATATAGTTTTCGACATTGAACTTTCTATAATCCACTGTGATGACTGATGACTGGCGAGAATAGTGTATAGCCAGCTGAAACATGATTTTAGTATACAATTATGAGTTAACACCCTCAATGATGCTTCTCTCTCACTTGCTTTCCTTTTTTTTTGGGATAGAGAAACATAATGACTACACATTATATCACTCTATCTGAGTCTGTTTCATCAATTTATCTGCAGGACTTGATTATCAAACCTAGGTATCTTGTTTGCTTTACAGTTGGCTACGAGCAGAAAAATAACATAGACGCGGCAGTGAAAAAGGTTAGGTTCAACGGTTCTCTAGCTCTATTTCCCTCTATTCACTCCTTTGAGCCCTGTCCTTCCAGGGGATCATTTAATTGTGAATAAGGGACTAGATAATCCCTAACCTAAGTTTTGTTTGCAACATATCTTAACATATAGCTTTTGCCTGCAACTGCAATCATGTTTTAGGTTTCCGAATGCTTTAGAAAAGTGATGTTGGAGATTCAAAACTTTACTCAGAATTCTTAAATGGGACAGAAAATAACAAGTTGTGGAAGGCAAAAAGTTTTTGGGAACATTTGATCTTTTGACAACAGGAAATGTTGAGATTTTCCATTTTCTAGTATTTGTTTTTTGAGTTGATTGTTTGACTATTTTCTATTCAATTTTACTTCAGTACAATGAATAAAAGCAACAAAATATTTGGTTTTTAATGCTCAACTAAGCATTAGCTATTTAGATTGATACAAAATTTGTTTGCATGTTTGTAGATACAAGTAACCAACAAAACCTTGTTTAGTGTTTCTTTATCTTCACCAAGAAGATGTTATATCATCTTTTTCTCTTATGGAGTTTATGTTGCTTGATTTGTGTACACTTAACTTCGCTCGTGATTATTGATATTTTCAATAGTTGTAATGTCTCTTTCCTTAGATTATATCCTGTATGTGCCCCTAAATAAGACACTTCCTGCAATAGTCCCAGCATTCCTCAGTGGGATTATAGTTTCCCATAATTTTGTCCACAGACTAAACATACCTTCATCTCTTGTGGCTGTGCATGCTTACAGTTGCATCTTTAACAGTTTTCAGAGAATTTTACCTTCATGTTGTTTCACTATGATGGTCGAACAAGTGAATGGGATGACCTTGAGTGGTCAAAGCGGGCTATCCATGTTAGTACACGAAAGCAAACTAAATGGTAACTGTTTTAACTTCCTTTGTTCTTAAGTGTTTCAGTACATTTTGGTGCATTTGTAAAAGTTTTTTCATTGTGTTGAAAGGTGGTATGCAAAACGCTTTCTGCATCCGGATATTGTAGCACCCTATGACTATATATTTATCTGGGATGAAGACTTGGGGCTTGAGAATTTTGATGCAGAGGAGTACGAATGATTTTTCACACATTCTTGTGAATCAGATATGTTGAATTTTATGAACTCTAATGTTTTATTACAATTGCAACTTCAGATATATAAAGTTGGTAAAGCAACATGGGTTGGATATCTCACAGCCTGGTGTAGCATCAAATAGTGAGTTGTCATGGCGGATGACAAAAAGACGAAATGATACTGACGTCCACAAGTAGGGTCACTTGCATTACTAACTATAACTGCAGACTAAAGCATCCCATGCACACATAGCACTGATCTCATATGCAGTCTATTGTTGGTGCTTGCAGGGAAACAGAGGAAAGACCTGGCTGGTGCACTGATCCACACTTGCCACCATGTTCAGGGTATGTTAATGCGTGATACTTTTTCTATGAACTACCTTCTCGCTTAATGGTTGGCATCAGTAGTTTTTCTTTTTGTCATCTGCATCCAGATTTGTGGAGATCATGGCACCTGTTTTCTCTAGAGATGCATGGCGGTGTGTTTGGTATATGATCCAGGTATAAACAATGTTCCATCTTTTTTTACATTTATTGCAGCTAACCCCCTCCCCCTTCAGACCCCTTCTATAATCTGGAAAAACAACCCTGCAAAAGTGGGAAATATAGAGAAAAATGAAAATGAATATTGCACATAAGAGGAGGCAGGGTTGGAGGATAAGTAACCATTTCGTGAATGCAAATATGAGTTGTTATTTGTTATTGCAGAATGATTTGGTCCATGGATGGGGTCTCGATTTAGCTCTCAGGAAATGTGTGGAAGTAAGTAATCCACCTTATGCAGTGGTGTAAAATTCTCCTGTATTCTTATTCAACTTGCCTTATCTTAATAATGCTTTTGGATGAGCAGCCAGCCCACGAAAAGATAGGAGTGGTAGATTCTCAGTGGATTGTTCATCAAACTGTCCCTTCACTCGGGAACCAGGTATATCCCCGTTTCAGCCTTTTTTTTATCCTACTAGGTTATAAGTTTGGAAGTAATGGTTAGCTTCTTTCAACAGGGACAAGCAGAGAAGGGCAAAGCACCATGGGAAGGGGTATGCCGCAATATCTGATCCTCCACTAAATTGAAATTTGAGAAATATGAAATATTAACCAAAAAACAATATAATCACATTTTGAATTTGCAAAATGAACTTGTAGATTGAGTTCAAATCATTTGGGTTCATGAACGAAATTATGCTTGTCCGTTTCATTGTATCACACAATATTGATTGTTCTATCTGAACTTCCTGATGATGCATTATTTGGAGAAACCTTCTCCATGAAATTTCCATCTCACACATTTAATCGAAGAAGTGTTTTCTTGATTCTGTTACAAAGAAAATGCTGATCATTGATTATATTGTGTAAGTTCAGTTTTCATTCTGGCTTATAGGTAAGAGAAAGGTGTAAGAGAGAGTGGGCAATGTTCAAGGAGCGTATGGCTGGTGCAGAGAAAGATTATTACTACAAGACAAAGGGAATTGATCCCCCTAATTCTACATCTCATTAGGTAAAATGTCATATGATTAGGATGTCAACACTTCTTTTTTAATTTAAGTTATATACTTACATTTTTTTACACCATCATTAGTACTAGTTAGTTACCAATCATATAGATTTACCTACAAGTAATCTGATTTTCTGAATATTTTTTGCCCTGTCAATGCAAGTTAACAATTATCTGTCGACTAACTTACAAGAGAGGTTTTTTGTTTGTTTGTTTTGTTAAAAGTACTATTTCATTATTCTTATCATCCTAATCACTTGGTGCAATATTTGATGTTAGAAAAACAAGTTTAGGACATTATTTTTTTTGTTTCATCTGTTGCTCTCCATTTGTTTCTTCCTCATGCATTTTCTGGCATTTCTGCCGTCTGAGTTTAGACAATTTGTCTCCAATGTTGTATGCTTTCTTAGTTGATGTCAATTTGACCTTTGTGTTATAAAATATTTAATGGTAATCTCTCTTGATGAATAGTCAATAATGTTTGGTATTATTGGGGTTGAAAATCACTTGCACTTAATAACCACGAGCTACCCAAATTTCACGTGTGGGAATTACACTAAATATACCCGAAGTGGCCCAGTGATTTGGGCTTGGGACTTTCATGTTGGAGGTCTCAAGTTCGAAACCCCTTGCCAGCGAAATCAAGGGGTTTGCCTTCTGGGTCGAGCTCGTCGCACCGGGCTTGTCTAGTGCAGGTTACCTCTCCTATGTGGTTTGCGAGCTATTGCATACGAGCGGGGGTTTTACCTTGTGCGCATCCAAAGGGTAGCGGCTACGGGTTTCCCTTGTCATCAAAAAAAAAAAATTACACTAAATATGTTATTGTTACCCTTATCTCTAAATAAACTATAGTAGGTATTATTTAACCATTGTCTTCTAAATTTGTCTGTACAGGTGCAATCTATTGCTGGACAATATACTATATACAATTGAGTGAGCTGTTGAAAGTACATTATCATGCAACAATGATTTTGTAACGGGAGATTTAATTTTGTAAATCTTTATAAATTTATTTTTAATTTTATGTCATTTTTATAGGAGATTTTTATGTTTTTTACATGTAAAAAATATGAAAATATCATATTATTTTATTTAATCTGTAAGTGATCATTTCTTCCTTTGTAATCGTCTAAAAGTAGCGAAGACCATAAGTGATCATTTCTTCCTTTGTAACAGTCTAAAAATAGTGAATAAAATAACAAGGTAATTACTATTACCTTCTTTGATTCTCTAATTTTGTTGTTTTAGCTAACCTTATTATTCTACTCTTGTTTGATGCATACAACAAGGTGTGGATTTAACAATTTCAAATATAGTTAATTAGACAAAATTATACATGATTAATATATGGATCCGTTGCTAATTTTGCTTTTGGCGTAAACGAAACTTTCCAAATCTGTAGCCACATAAATTCAAACCGAAAAGCCAAATCCCATGTTCTCTGAGTTGTAACAATATAGTTAGTAATTAATTATTTTATTAGAGTTTAACTAATATCAACTCATGATTCTATAAATTTACCTTTTTGTAGTAGCAGATAAATATTTTATTTTTAAAGTTACAAACTCATTTTTATAGAAGTTACTAATAAATAAATTTCAGGTAACTTAATAGAGTAAATATTTAGATAAATTCTTAAAAATTAAGATTGATACTATTTCAATTTGCATGACATTTTTTTCTTTAAGACCTCTCCAAAGTTATATATCAACGTTAAAGTGATCACATAATTTTTTCTTGATCATTTATTTTTGTATTTTCTTGTTTTCTTGATGAAATTAATTCTGTATCTATTAAATTAATTTTTTTCCACTACTAGCATATATACGAATAAAAAAAAAATTGAATCTGCATATTCAAGATTTATGTTCACTTCATGAAGTGAGTTTCCATCTGTCGGTCCTGTTAATATCAATATCCATTTTTATTATCTGTTACTCCATAAGGACTTTTTATTTCAAAATCAAATAGGAGTAGTTATTTAACATTACCCATTAAATACATTAAAAAAAAAAAAAGTGAAAAGGGAAGAGGACTGGTCTTCATGTGTTTGGATTTTGAGTTTACTTGCAACGACATCTCGACAAAGTATACATATCCTTTTGACGATTCCAAGGTTGGATATTTTCCTATATTAAAGATTCCGATGAAACATTGAAAACTTAACAACATTCCAAATTTTGATTTTGGTGAAGCATATATTCTTACTTTCCTAATCTTTCAGATCAGCAACTTCAACTTCAGGTTCGATTCAAGATTCAAGATTTCAACTTCTCTCTCTTCAGATATATATGTTTTTACTTTTTACAACATTTCAAGAAAATTTTCTGCTTCTTTTTTAGGCTAATATTTGACTACTGTTTGTCCAAGATTGCAATTATTTGTCTTTTACTAATATTTGACTTACTTGTATAGACCAAGTTAAGTAGTAATTAATAAATCTTTGAGATATAATGAATGGAAAAATGGGAACTTTACTCAAAAGTGTTTAGTAATTGCAAAGTACTGATCCTTTTTTTGCTTTCTGGTTTTAGGAATCTCCCAACTCATATTTGGGCTAAGCAGATGTTAGTCCTTTTCTGATTCTGGAAAGGATTGTGAGCTTGTGACTAAGATGGGGACGCCTATGAAACGCAGGTTCTTAATTTGACACAAATTTATTCATATAAGCATTCCAACTGGTTTGGGATTGAGGCGTAATTGATTGGTTGATCCATTTATTTATTTACTGCTGAATTTCCACAGCTCAAACTCGAGAAGACGGAATGAAAAGATGAGGCTTTTTGTGACTACTTTTATTGGAGTTGTATTCGGGTTTTTCCTAGGTGTAACCTTTCCTACAATTTCATTGTCCAAGGCAAGGGGAGCTACTTCTGATTTTGATCTTGATATAAACATATTTAATGGGGACATTTTATTTTTAAGTCTCAGTTGAATAAGAGCTAATAAGGTAATGTGCTTGTGGATTTCAATTTTGCAGCTGCCCTTACCTACTAATCTTATCCCATCGATTGATCTACCTGACATGGAAAAGTCAGGCCTCTCAACTCAAGCTCTATTAAATGTTTTGAATTCCTTGAAGGATCGCGTTGGCAGTTTACACAAGAATAAGACCCCGAAGGTATTTTACTTGTCACTCCTATAGGCTCCATCAGCTTCTCGTTACTTGTCACTGTTTGTTATAGTAGATAATCCTATAAGATTGCACTTCCATGATACCATCTTTTGGAAGTTTGTATACCAATTGATGTTTGATCTTTATGCTATTTGGGGAAATCTTGCAGATTTGGGTTCCATCAAATCCCAGAGGCGCCGAGAGGCTACCCCCGGGTATTGTAGCTTCTGAGTCTGATCTTTATACTCGAAGGCTGTGGGGCCTGCCAAGTGAGGTCTGTCATTTCTGCATGTATGCCTATTGAAGTACTCTATTGATTCTTCTTATTACTTGTCTACATTTACTTGCTCATGTTATGTGAATTGATGGCATTATTTGTGGCTTAAAATGAAAAAAAAAAATCATCCATGGCATTATGTGAATTGGAGGGACGGTTTTCATACAAGCAAAATTGGAAGGAGGGTGTTAATATCAGACACATGTTAGATGGATAGGGAAAGATTATCTGAATAAGATATATTGAAGGAACTGCTGAAGTGGACTGATAGATACATACTTGCATTCTTCTGGTTTCTAGTGCTCAAACAAACATTCTATAATGATTGGTGAGAACCAGTTCAAGGGCAGCTAAAATGTGATTTTAGAATGTCATTGTGCGTTAAAAGTGAACGATGTCCATGTCTCTCTCTCCTTTCCTTACCTTTATTTTTGGGATGAGAAAACATAATGATTGTGTATGATGTCCCTCTAGCATAATCAGCTCCATTAATTGATATGCAGGACTTGATCATCAAGCCAAGGTACCTTGTGACCTTCACAGTTGGCCTCAAGCAGAAGAGTAACATTGATGCAGCAGTGAAAAAGGTTGTGCTCGAGTCTCTCTATCTCATTTTCCTTGAAGTCGCTCTTTTGAGCATTGCTCTGTCCTTTTGGGGGGTTATTTTGTTCATGTATAAGGGCCAGAAGTGTAACTAATTTTTTTCTTTTTTTGAGCATAAGTCTTGCTTTGTTTTATGTGCAATATCTTGGCTGTTCTTATCTATAATGTTTTCCTTAGTTCCTGTAACATGTATGTAAATTTATTGATGAATCTCTGCAAATCATTAAGAATCAATCTTATTGCCAATCCCACATTTAATCTCATTACAGAATTAGAATTACCAGAGACAGGCACTCATTGTAGGGTGGCTAGCGCCACACATAGAGGTCTCATTTTACTATTGCCCAGTATTGGCTCTTGCTACCCATCCAAGTCTTGGTTTCTTTTTTCTTTGAAAGTTTTAAAGCTTTTCTGTTATTGTCAAGGCCCACTATTGGTTGTTGCATGATCGCTAAGTTGGATTGTTTGCCACTCATGATTTACATTTCAAAATGGAACATATAGAAAGAAAATGTAGGTTAAGGGTGGGTATGCTGCCAACTTAGGAATATTCAAGTCCAAAATTTTACTTTTGTATCTTTACATTCTTATTCTTGTATTGTAAACAGTTTTCAGAGAACTTTACCATTATGCTGTTTCACTATGACGGCCGAACAACTGAATGGGATGACCTTGAGTGGTCATCGCGGGCTATCCATGTCAGTACACCAAAACAGACTAAATGGTACCCTTCTTGTAAATTCTTTCCATCCTCAATTCTTCAACATATTTTGATGGATATGTAAGTGCAGTGTTTATTCATTTTTTTGAAAGGTGGTATGCAAAACGTTTTCTACATCCTGACATTGTAGCACCATATGACTATATATTCATCTGGGATGAAGACTTGGGGCTTGAAAATTTTAACGCGGAGGAGTAAGTGATTATTATTAGAGGCATGTGAATTAACAAATATATTGAATTATGTGGAGTCTTGAGGCTTAATGCAACTGCAGATATATAAAGTTGGTGATGAAACATGGTTTGGATATTTCACAGCCTGGTTTAGAACCAAACAGTGGGTTGACATGGCAGATGACAAAAGGGAGAAATGACACTGAAGTTCACAAGTAGGGAATGCAGTACTTTAACTGTATCTACAACTGCTTTGATTAAAGCATATCATGTACACCAAGCTTGATCTCATATACAGTTTATTGCTTCTGCTAATAGGGAAACAGAGGAAAGGCCAGGCTGGTGCACTGATCCACATTTGCCACCTTGTGCAGCGTATGTAATGCTTGATATTTACCAATAATAACTCTTGTCACTTAATGGTTGTGTCTCAGTATTATTTATCAAAAGAAAAAGGAGGGTTGGTGTCTATGTTGACTATTATTTTGTTTGCAATCAGATTTGTTGAGATCATGGCACCGGTTTTCTCTCGAGAGGCATGGCGGTGTGTTTGGCATATGATCCAGGTATCAATTATTAAAGATCTTTCATGTTTTTCCATTCATTGCAACAGCTTCCCCCAAGGCTCCCGCCCCACCCCTGGCCCCTCTCCCACAAACTTCAAAGTAGAGCCAGCAAAGAAAGAAATGTAGAGTAAAATGAAAAGCAATATTGATTCTTTATTTCAGAATGACTTGGTCCATGGATGGGGTCTTGATTTTGCGCTTAGGAGATGTGTGGAGGTTAGTAGTTGTGCTGTGCGGAAAAATTCCCATATGTTCCATTTGAAATGACCTTTTTCCTAATAGTTACTTTTGATGAGCAGCCCGCTCATGAAAAGATAGGAGTTGTAGATGCTCAGTGGATTGTACATCAAACTGTTCCATCTCTTGGAAGCCAGGTATATCCAACTTCCAGATGTAATTGGAGTATATCAGACTAGCATAAATGTTGGCTATAATGATTATCTTCTTTTCTTATTTCTACAGGGTAAATCGGAGAATGGCAAGGCACCATGGGAAGGGGTATGTTAGCTATATTTCATTCTCATGTATGGTGAAATTTGACCATGAATGACAGATGATTAAGGAAAAAATGAATTAAAAGAACTAATGGTCACATTTTGAATTTGCATTATGAATATGTCAAACCACGTTCTAACTTTTGTGCTGGTAGATGAAATTTAAGATGCTTGCCATACTTCCTATGATCCATATAATTCTGCAAGTGTTTTGAGTAATCGGAGTATGTTGATCTCTAATTATATGTCTAAGTCCAGCATTTGTTTTGCCTCAGGTAAGAGAAAGGTGTCGGAGAGAATGGACAATGTTTCAGGATCGCATGGCTACTGCAGAGATGGCCTATTACAAGGCAATGGGAATGGATCCCCCTAATTCCACAACTAATTAGGTGACTCACTAGTTTAGAATGCTTGTAGAATTTCCGACTTCTTTTGTGTGCAAATATCTAATACTACTTGTTTAGAGTTCCAAGTGTGGGTAGAAAGAAATATATGTATTCTCCTTATATTAATATAATTCATCTTTTGTTTTGTGTTCTATGGTTGCTTTGAGTTAACAGAATTGATCTGATAACAGATAAAAATATCTATTTTCCGCGGCACTTGATACTTTGAAAGGTGCCATAGTAAAGATTGTAACATTAACAAATCTAATTGATACCAGCATTTCTTGAAATACAAAGATATATTACAACTCATCCTAATCTATATGTTATAAAAGGTTCCAACACCACTTTCGCCCAGAAACGAAGCAAAATTGGGGGCCAAGGAAAGAGGTAATGTGGAGAAGGTGAAAATACTATTATCTCTTTGTTGAGGTAGCTAGACAGAACATAAATATGTATAGATCTCCAATTGCCACCAAAAATGTGGATTTTCCAAGAACTGTTTCTTCTGTAATGGTGGTGTCCAGGCCAGCTTGTGGGCATCTACTTTTCCACTGATACCTGCAGCTTCTCACCAGCACATGTACTGGATAACTCTGCACATGTAATCTCAAAAAGAATCTTACAAATATCCTTTGGTGATTGCCTCTTCCAATTCTTGAAATTCCCAAGCATCATCCGCTGTATACTCTCCTGTGAGACGTAAAGAGAGCACAATTAGCTACTGAACAAGTACTTGAAGGAATTAGGATTGATTCGGCTTGTGGAATTCAAGACTGCTTCAGATAAAAGGCAAATATGGTGTTCTCTGCCATGTTATTAGGTGCAAGATTCAGGCAACATTCTATAATACTACAATAGCATTGTTATACGATCTGCTCACAGCAATGCAGACCTCTCGTATCTCTTGATGTTCTAGATAAAGGGAACCCTTCCGCAACTATTTTCAGATGTAAACAAGACAAGCAAGACTTTCAGGACTTAACTATAAATAACCAAATTCAAAATAACAGTGTCTTACCAATTGAATCTCGTCGCAGAGCTGTCAAGTGAGCACAACTGCAAGTAAAAATTTCAGCTTGGGTTTGAATCCACTTATAAGAACATTAAGAATTAAAAAGAAATTATGCATCACCCAAAGATTTGTCATTTCTCATCATCCATCACAAAAGGAGAACCTTTTTAAGTATTAAAACAAATATTATCTTTATATGGTACCTGCCAAGAGCTTTCCCGAAGTCTGCACAAAGTGATCGGACATAGGTACCTTTTGAGCATCTTACTCGGAAAATCACATTCTGTCTGCCAATTCAAAAAAAGGGAAAAGAAGTATCTTCAATATGATTTCACAAAGTGTTGGAGTGATAACCTTCAGCAACAAAAGTACTTGCTCACATCAAGACGTGTAAATTATAAGCATTTCTGTCCTAAATGTCTTATTCTGCTTTACATGAAATAATGTCTGACATATAGACATTCATGTGCTTCAAGAAATACTCAGCTTCCCTCGAGAATAACTGGATGGAATATAACATGCTTCACATGAAAGCACGTCTGAAATATAGACATGCTTCAGTGTACATCTAGCACTAAAGTATTCAATGCAGTATAGAGGGATGGTAAGACACTTCTGAGCACCCAAGGAATGTTAGACACTTTGAGAGAACCTTGGCTAGAGCTTTTAACTCATACACACACACTACTGACTACCCACATAGATATGAGTTTTCAAGAGTTGAGCATCCATATGGTACAAGATTAGCACAAGAAGATTTCAACAAGATAACCTGTCATCTAAACTCCGCTTCACGTCAAATTCGAAAATTGAAATCCTTCTCGGTGCAAGTTCGATGCTTTCTCCTCTTCTTGCTTTATCATACATCTTTTCACCACCAACCTATCATAAGTACATGGGAGTCTAATAAGTAGAAGTGTAAAACACTATACTGAATCCCATTCATGCCTTGGTCACCCAAGAGAAGTTTTGATGAAGCTGACAAAAATTGGAAGAGCTTAAGAACCTATAAAAAAAAAAGATAAAAATACCACTCAAACGATTACAGACTACAGAAGTAGCACCTATCTTTTCTGAATCAGAATACTCTTCGATTTAAGCATATGTCCAATCACAGTTAGTATCAGCAGCAATAATCTCTGCATTACATGGACTTGAGATATAGCTGAAGTTGATTCAACACACTTTCTTTTCATGAGATCGATAAACAACATCACTTCAACAAAATTAAGCATGTTGGAAATACTAAGAATGAATTGTGTTGAGCAAGTGTTGATTTGGTATCACTAATTTCATCTCTCCAGGGTAAGAAAGTGTTATAATAATTCGCTGCATTATCAAAATATGCAGAGGAACAATTTATATTCAGCAAAATAAAAAAATGGAGGATCAGAAGTGCTGCAACAAAATTTAACTTACTTTGATTGCTGAGAACATCGGAGGGACTTGCCATATCTCTCCAAAAAAGGATGCTGCCGTTTTCTTTATGTCCTCATCCTTGATATGCTCCCATGGCTCTCGTTGAATAACCTGAATATTACAAAATCCAAACTTCATAGGTAAGATGAGGCCTGGGGTAAACAAATAACTAGATCCTGTTTATGTAACATCAACGAGTGTGAGTGTGTAGACTTTATTCATGATGACTTTATCACGAAATTTCTCATCTTGCAATCTTAATTTGTGTTGCTGATGATTAGATGAGACTTTCGTGGGGGTGAAATAAGCCACATGGTTCAGATTTATCTGAAGAATTATAACTTCAAAAAAACAAATAAATACCGGGGAATCTGCATCCCAGGTAGACGTGGCTTCTCCCAAACGGAAGATTCCACTGTAGCCCTTCATCATACCCTGATAGCTGCCAAGAACAATTCAACTTCAGGAAGATTTATCACATGACTTTCCATAGACATGGATAAGTTCTCTTAAGACAGAGGGAAATTAGGAGAAATAGGTAACTCCCATAAAATTTTAGGAACCCCTGAAATCTCCCTCAGTTTAATCATCTAAAACCTGATTACCTGTCAACGATCTTCGTAGATTTACCAACACATACAATCAATAAGCCAGTTGCCATAGGATCAAGTGTTCCAGCATGGCCAACCTGCAAAAGATTAATTCGAAGGAGAAGGTGGTAAGCATGAAATGCCTCAGTTCAGTTTGTATTCAGTTAGAAAGTGAAAAATGTTCCCAACCACATGAATATAAGCATAAAAAACCCTCAAATCAAATACATAAGACATAAACACCTGCCCCTGCAGATAGGGTGGCACAATTTTTTTTTTAGAAACAAGTTTGTTCGAAGGTCTTCAATTTAAAATGAAATTTGGGGAAGAAGGTGACAAAATGCTGAGACATGTAGCTTTATTCTCTCAAAATTAGCTACATACTCCACAGCTCTAACTTTACTGAACAAAATCTTCTGGCTAGCAGACTAGATCTAATGGAGCGTCCAACACCAAAAAGAATAAAGAAAACTTGATGAGGGGAATTGATACTCATGTTAAAATTCTAAGATTTCACAGTACCTTGCATTAGGAATGGATATCTAAAAAGAAAATCAAAATAGTAAATCTACCAACAAAAATCAAACCCCTATTCAAGCTCCTACTTTTTAATGTAAGAGTTCTATTAATCAGCATGGATATAACCAAAGTACAGACTCAAAGCTTTAAAGAGAAAACACTCATCCAAATAATTTTTCAACTTGCATTCCTCTTCCTAAGGAGTGACATGCTAATGCACCTTCAAATACAAAAGATTACCATAAACTTTCTCAAAAAAAAAAAAAAAAAAAAAGATTACCAAAAAAGTTTATCTTGAGATATTCTTAAAGCGAGTTTGCATACTGCTTCTCCGAGCCCATATCAAATAGCCCCTAGACTGTGGTTAGGAGAGATGTACCTTTTTCACTTTTGTTAAGCGACGCAACTTTCCACAAACAGTAAAAGAAGTCCAACCTGTAAGGCAATTCAGATTACGAGTTACAAAACAAAGAAACAAGCTTTTATAACAAAAATTTCCCAAATGAAAGAGCGTCCAAATCATTATTTGGCTTTACAATGTTGGATCATAAAAGACAATCACAACAACAACAACATACCCTGTGTAATCCTAGTTTAGAAATAATATTTTGGCATTCGATACTAAATTCTGTTTTTATGTGAATATATTTTTGCCTAAAAACATAGAAGTCCTTTAGTGAGCTTTCTGACGCACAACACTATAACAAATGAGCTTCTTGAGCAGTTTTCATTCATTACCCATACACTGGCTGCATTCGTAATGTACAGTCCCAAATAAGTTTTACTTATTTCTGACTTTAAGACTCCCTGAGTGTACACCTCCCATTTTAAAAATTAAACAACCAAATGTACTCAAACTTCTCAAGCAAGCATTGCATTCAGAATCTCTATTTGTAATGCCTCTTGTTCAATTAGAAACTCTAAACACCTAACATTGACTTCACATGAGAACTTAACATTCTTACTTTAATTCTTTCAGAATCACATCAACATCTAAAAAATGAACATTTTTTGCAAGATAAATCCCAGTGTTATAACAATTAGGAGCTCAAACTCACCTTTTGGTTTGTTCACTAATACAACCGTCCCACCCGGACTATCCCATTTAGGAGGAAGCCCTGTACTCTTTGTCGCTAGAAATGGCTCGGCACTGGCAACACCATTTTCCTTATTTGGAACTTTCTTCAAACACTTGAAGAACTCTTCCACTTTCTTTTCCGATACATCAACTTTAGCTTCCTCCTTAGTTTCAGAGCTGACACTTTTTTCTTCCTCTTCGAAAAAGATCAAACTTTTACCATCCCCACCATCCATATCTTTTTCTATTATATTTTCCTTCTTCTCCAATTTCTTTTTACTCCTCTTTACATTCTCATTTGACTGCCCAGGATCAAGAAAAGCCTTATCAAAACCCTGATCGGGAAAAAACTTCTTCTCCAATTGATATACCATCTTATAATGCTTATCCTTCTCCCAAGGATAAGCAAAATTGTCATAAAAGTACAACTCTTCTTCCTTCTTGTGCAATGTAGGTAGCTCCACAACTTCCTGCTTCAACTCAACAAGCTCATTATCCTTGTCCCTGTTATTCTCATCCTCCGAATCCGACCCACCAAACATTCTTTTCCTTCTCTTATTGTAATATTTCCTTTTCCCTTTATCCATTTTCATAATACCCGAATTGGGTTCTTCAGGCTCCGGTTCGGCTTGTGGAGAAGAAGATTTCGAATTCAATTTTCTGTCGACCCAATCGTCGAACCCAAGTTCTGAACCGGGTTCGGGTTCGGAATCAGTAGGTTTTGAATTGGGAAGGAAGCGTTGTTGGCGAGATTTTAGGGTTGGTGAAGGTGGGTTAGCAGGGCGGGAGATTATCATTTCGTATTGAAGTGGGTATGGGGTTGAAGTTGTAGAGAAAAAGTTAAGTGAATGGGATTTGAGCAAAAGGGAATTGAGCATTGAGGGAAAGAAGATGGTGCCTGACTGAGAGAATGAAGAGATGGATTTGGAGCGGAGGAAGATGAGAGACATGCGAGGAATTACTACTGACTTAGCCATCTTTGCCGTTTGTTGGCGAGTTGCAGCGATACTCTTTTTTTGGTAAAATCTTCAATCACACCACTAAAACATATTCCTTCCCGTCCATTTTTTATTATTATGACATGATTTTCTTTTTTAGAGCCAAGTTATATGAATTTTGAATAATATTTTTTCATCTTATTGATAGATAAAAATTTACCATTTGTAGTACTTTTGGTATAGTTTTTTGGATATATAAATTTTTTATTTAAAATATTAAATTAATGTAATCTAATTTAACTTTGACAATTAGTCAAATTGCCTTTTAAGAAACGCAACATGATAATTAAAAATGGACGGAAAAAGTACTTCTCAAGATATAATATGCAACGAAATCTTCAAACTTGAAAAACAAATTTTGCAGTGTAATGGTTAGATCAATTATGTTGTATGAACATACTGTTGGCTGATTAAGAATTTATGGAATGATTTGGTGGATAATGTTGTATGAGTAAAGTGTTGGTCAGTTGAGAAACTCCATGTTATCAAATAAGGATGGTGATGTGAATGTGTGGACTTATTTTAAGAGAAAATTAGAAACGAGATAGCTAAAATAATATAGGAGTAACTTTATGAAGGATGAGATAAGTGAAATAAGATTGAGATGATTTGGGTATATTGGTTCCCATGAGAAAGATTGACGATGTTGGGTTCGAAAAGGGTATATGTAAGTCAAAAAAAGTATTAAAGAAGTGTGATTAAAGTGAATATGACGCATTTTCAATTAATCGAAGACATGACCTTAGACAAAAAGATATGAAAATTGTGAATTAGGATAGAAGTTTAATATATAGTTAGGTATTGTCTCACTTTTGTGCTAGTCAGGCTTGGTGATAGTTTGTTGCTCGGTACTCATTTCTCCTTAATTTCGTAGTATTAGTAGTTTTTGTGTAGTTTTATATTCCTGTGATTTATATTGCTAATGGTTATTTCATGTTTTTTAATTATCACATTATTTTATAATTGTTATTATTTCTTTTTTTCGTGCATAATATGTGATGCTCTTTCTAGTATTCATTATATCTCTTTTTTTTTCCTGTATGTTCTTAGATACAAGTTACTTGAGCCAAGGTCTTTTAAAACAATTCCTTTACTTTCTAGGGGTAGGAATGCGATCTACATATATTCTACTGTTTCAAATTCCACTTATGAAATCATACAGAATATGTTGTTTAAAGCTAAATTGAATTAGACTAATTTAATATTTTAAAATTAGAATTAAAATATTAAATGACTTTTTAAATAATGGATAGGTAGAAAAAGTATTAAAGATAGATAATTAGATATCCAAAATGAATAAATTTGTAAAAAAAAAAAAATAACAAAGTAAACCCAAATTAAATCACGATCCAAAAAATGATTGTGTGCGCACAAAAAAAAGAAACGAAAAAAATAAAAAATAAAAAAACTTTTAGATTGCCGGTATTTCGTGCATATTATGAACTTTTAGCTACTAGCAAATATTAATGCAAAAACAAAATTTAAATAAAAGTCTTGCTTAAATACATAAAAACTTAAAAGGATTGGAAAAGACAAATCATTCTTTGTATTTGAACTTATAAATATTTGCCCCTTTTTATCCAATCGATGGATCAAATTGCGTAAAATATAGGAGTTTCAGTAGTATGGTTCGATTGGTTATTTTTAATAAATTATATCATTTTAATTTTTCAGATATTTTATAATATATAATTAAATATTGGGGAATTTTCATATATAGTCACTCAAAAAAGCTTAATTATGCTTCATAGCTATAGTTTGTTAATTACGATTCGTAGCTACATGTTATAGGGAGGAGAGTGGCGAGTGAGATTGGGAGAGGGATGAGAGAGGCGAGCGAGAGAGGGCAGACAGTGGAGAGAGGTGAATTGTATATGTATATAAGTTAGATAATTGTATATATTTAACTACTATGTATATGTATCAATAATTGCATTTGTATATCTGCATACAATTTGAATTTGTATACATTGAATCAAGTTAAAACATTTGTATTTGTATATTCAATCTCTCTCTCGCTTTATACAAATACGATGTATAATTTGTGTTTGTATAAAGCAAGAGAGGGAAAGGCAAAAGAAAACTGGGTAGGGGAAATTTATATTTGTATAATTATAAGTGTATAGGGCAGAAAGATATGTATTTGTATATCTCGTCTCTCTCGCTTTATACAAATACAAACACAAACACACATTATACATTTGTGTTTGTATAAAGTGAGAGAATAAAGCGCGCGCGAGAGAGAGAAAGGCAAAAGAGAACTGGGGTAGGGGAAGATTTGTATTTGTATAATTATAAGTGTATAGGTAGGGATACTGGTAAAGGAAAAGAGAAAGAACCAAGTGACATTAATAAATTATTTAATTTTAATAAAAAAAGTAGTAAGAAAAAAAATAAGAGTAAATGTGGTGTTACTTCTTCTAAATCAATGTCTAGAGTTAGATTTAATACAAATGATTCTACTTATATATGTTGATGATACTTCTTATGATATTGATTCAAATGTTCAACTCGATCATGAAATTTTACAACGAATTTATGGTGATAATCCTTATCTTGATGAAAATTTAGGTGAAGAAGTAGAAGTTGGTTTAGGAGAAGATGAATTAGAAGATACACCTACTAGTCCGGTGACAGAAGTTCCAAATGAAACTACAAATTCAACAGAGCAAAATTGTGGATGCCCACACCCCTTTTACCTCCTACAAGTGAGAAGGTGAAGTATCAACGCCCTAAAACTTCTGTTGTGTGACAATTTATGACTTTAGATAAGGAAAACTCCATTGCTATTTGTAATAAGTGTAAGCAACATTTTAAACATAAACAAGGTGGAGGTCAAGGTGGGACGGGGGGCTTAAATAGACATTTGTTATCTTGTGTGCCGATTCAATATAAAGAAGCTAAAGCATTAGCCGATAGAAAAAAAAGAATTTCAGTTAATGATTTTGATATTAATGCTAATGAATCGGTAGGGGCTTCTAACATGGTTCAAGGAACATTAGATCCTTCTAACCCCGGTGGTCCACTAACACAACGTAAATATAATAAGGAAAGAGATCGCGAAAAGTTAGCTAAAATGGTTTCTATTTGTGGTTTGTCTTATAGTGTTCCTTCACATCCCAATTTTATGAATATATTCAACAAACTTATAATCCTACTTATAGAGGTTTTTCAAGAAATACTGTTAAATTTGATGTTTTTTTATATCAAGGTAAACATTGTCAATATCTTTGTTGTATATTTAGCATATTAGATTGTAGAGTGTCTATAACTTCGGACATAGGTCGTAGTGTTAATGGACATGATTATTTAACTATTACAGCACATTATATTGATCATAAATGAAATTTGCAAAAAAGAATCTTAAGTTATAAAGAATGTGTAGAGAAAAAAACGGGTGCATATATAGCTTCAAATATTTTGAGTGTTCTAGATTATTACATGCTTATAGATAAAGTAATGTCTGTCGCATTAGATAATGCATCTAATAATACAAACGCTGCTACTATGTTAAAAGTTAGATTATGTCCAATTGATGTTAAAACTTTTCATGTTAGATGTGTTGCACATGTATTAAATTTAGTTGTACAAGATGGTATTTCATTATTTGATTGTGGTTGTATGAAAAAATTGAATATGTTGTTGCCTGGATTTTTTATGCTCATAGAGCTGCAAGAATTAGGAAATTTAATGAGCGTTGTGTACTATGTCATTTGCCACCAAGAAAAATTCCAAGACATATTAAAATAAGGTGGAATTCTTTTTTCGAAATGCTTTCAGTTGCTTACGAATATAAAGGACCCGTACAAATGGTGTTTAATGCTCATAATGCTGACCCATTAGATAGAATTTGTGAAAAAGATTCGGAAGAAACTAATGAACTATTTGAATTTTTAAGACTTTTTTATGATGCTACAACCATGTTTTCTGGAATTTATTATCCTACTATTTCATCAGTATTAATAAATATTTGTGCTATTTCAATTCAATTTTCTAAATACAAAAAAATTGAAAAATTTAGAGTTGCAATTGAAGGTATGATTGAAAATTTTAAAAAATATTTTTTTTCTATTCCTCAAATTTATTTAACCGCTACTGTACTTCATACTGACTATAAATTACGAGGTGTGCAGGGACTTGTTGACACTTTTTATGATACTTTAGAAATTTTATCGGAAGAAATTCCAACTTGTGAAATGTGTAAGTCTAGCATAAAAGTAGAAGAAAAAATTTTGTATGAAAAATATAGAAATACAGGAAATACTCAAGGAGAAGTTGGTCAAATTTATAATCCTCAGAGTAAAGCTCGAATTTCAAGTTATATGCGAGGTTTTCTTGGTCTTAATTCTACTAACTGTGATGATTTTGAAGAATATCTTAATCAGTCTTTAGAAATAGTGGAAGACAAAGATGGCAATGAAGGTTTATTAGCATGGTGGAGGAGGCGGAGCGTTGCATTTCCAATTTTGAGCAAAATGGTTTGTGATGTTCTAGCTATTCATGCTTCATCAATTGCATCGGAGGCTGCTTTTAGTGCGGCAAGGTTTCAAATTGGCGATCATAGACATTCATTGGCGGAAGAAAGTTTGGAAACATCAATTTTATTTAGAGACTTGGTCAACGCCGAGAGGAGGAATTATAATTTGCCAAGGTTAAGTTCCAAACAAAAAGCTTGGATTAATGCGGTAATTGGATCTAGTGATGATGAATTAGAGTCACAAGAGTTTCTAACAAGTTTGCCAACACCGGAGGATGTTACCGTCGATATGATGCGACAATTAGAATTGAATTTTAAAGGAGAATACAAATATTAGATTACATCCGAGAACTAATTGAAACAGAACTCTTCCTAGAAGGTGGTTGCGTAAATTAGTTACTCATCTAATATTTGTAACAAATATTAGTTTTACATATGAGAACTTATTGAAACAGAATCCTTCCTAGAAGGTGGCTGCGTAGATTAGTTACTCCACTAATATTTGTAAATTGTAACTTCTAAGTTCTAAGTTGCAATTAGATTTTATTGAATAAAT
>JAJOOR010003417.1:0-49484 GCA_036250505.1 Solanum acaule
CACCATCATCCTCACGACAACGAGGAAAGTACAAAGGCAAGGGTTCAATGTAGTCATCAAAACCAAACTTGTTAATGACCCAATGCACGTCTTCATCAGTGATGGTGTTCCGCTGCTCACGCTGGCAATGAGCGTTGGCTTCATATGTTACAAAACATATAAACTCAGAGATACATTCGTACATGGTCCGTTTGGCGTCATCGGATATATTGGCATGGGGAGGATGGGTGCTATGCATGATTCTGGCCACGTTTGGTATGAATCGGTCTTGCTCCTGAATGATGATTTCAACAACTTCCTGGTTGAGATGAGCAGGCAGTTCCAGGCTCATCTCCATATCTTAATCTCACACAGCAAAAAAGCACCAGAGTGAAATTAAAAAGAAGTGTAGTCTATATCATCAAAATATTCTTCTAATTTCTTCACACCTAGCTACGCTTTTATTTTCTAATTAAACATTATTAAGTAACATTTGATATTAACTACCAAGTATTGAAAAAATTACAAAGCTAATGGCACACAGAAATATATGTTTCACTAATTATTCATGTGAACACCAAAAGCACATATTATTTAATCAGTGTGAATACAGACTTAAAATAAAACGCTTCATATTTAGTTTTCATCATCTATCTTATTTTGTCTAGTCTTCAACTAACTCTGGCATATATCCAAACTTGCCTCGGATCAAAAGGCTTTTTCTTTTACCATAACCGTGATATACGAATAAGATAAAATTTTATTGTAACAGATACTACCCTGCCCACTGTTTTGATATTCTTTATTTGTAGTACCAGTTGTTCTTAATGTTATATGCTATGCTTCTTAAACTTTAGATAAAGAAATACTTGCTAGATTTTAATCAACTTCTTAAAATGCTTATTTGTTCTGATTTTTAATTTTATGGCAAAAGCAGAGAGGAAATATAGGAAGATCTCCTCAAATTATAACGGACAATTTAGGCAATTTTTATGCCATAATTACAGCCTTTAATTTGTGTAATATAGCCAGCTGATTTTCAAACTTGCTAACGTTAGACGGTTTGTTTCTTCCTCTCTCTTTTTAATATTCTTTTTAGAGGAGAGACACGCGTAAAAAAGGGGTAGAGAGAACATACACAAGATTGCATGCATGCCACTTGTTTCTATTTTTTCTTTAAAGTACCAAAAGAAAACCAGAAATGCCGAGCTGATCACCATTACCATGAATTGATCAATCGATCTTTCATCTTTGATAGACAAACAGCTAGCTTTGCAAATATATACATGTAAAAAAAATGCATATATTGTCCATAGCTAATTAAAGACGGACATAGCGGCAGAGGCGGAGCCAGTATTAGGTGTTTGGGAGTTCTAAATTTCCTTCTCCTTACTTACCATTGAATTGTCAATCAGTTTTGCTATGGGTTCACAAGTTATTACTTAATTTTCCAGTACAAATATAGGGTCTACAGAAAAGCTACTAGGTTGGTCTGAACCCACGAACCCCCACCTAGCTCCGCCCTGCATAGAACAAGCCAAGAAAAGTACACAAGCTGCAGCTAAAGAAGAAAATAAAAAATTCAGAGGAATTAATGAAAATTATTAGCTAGCAGCCCAATTACACTCCTAATAAAACTGTGTGCACTTCATCAGTATATTCGTGAATATTCAACAACAATGAGGACATGCCCAGTATACATAATTCCATAAATAGAATCTGGAAGTGTGATGTGTACATAGCCTTTCCCCTACCTTGTGAGGTAGATTTTAATAGAAACGCTAACATTTAGTAAGCTTTTCAAATATAAAAATTCATGAACATTCCAACCATACTTATATATAGAGAAATCACTATGCAATGCATTTGTAAAAGTAAAAGAGAAGCTAGGTAGCATACCAGAGGAAGGGGAATGTGGAGAGGTTGGTTGTGGAGATCTGAGATAGCTATGAAATCCTCCATTTCCTGAACCACCAACATGATTACCATTATCCATCTCACTCTCTCTACAAGAGTGTGTGTATATATATATGTGTGTGTGTGTGTATAGTATGTCGCTATTGGAAAGTAATAAGTGTCCATATATATAGCTACAAAATTTAAGAGAAAGGGGGGACACATGGCACCAGGGCGGAGTGATGAAAATAAGCCCAAATTTTTAAGCTTATATGCGGTTAATATGATGAAAATAATTGATAAATCAACAAAATATATGCCAAAATCAGTTTACTTATAACATAAGGATCCTTTTTCTTTCTTTTTTTTTAAGCAAGTCCGCTAGGCAAGGTGTGTGTAGGGCTAGTTTTATTAATAAAATGAAAAGGATCTCAAAGAGAAGAGTACAAGCAAGGGGGGCTAGGCCTTACCTTACTAATCTTAATGAGGTAACAAACCTCTACTAATTAACAAGCATGAAGAAAATAACAGCTAGAGAAAACTAGATATTTTATGATCATCATAGAGTTTATATTACACTCTATGATGATACTACAAATGAGGATGCTTAAGTAATGCAAAAATATAAAATCTAAGAATAAAGCTAGGTTATCAACCTCAAACTTTATTTTATATATGTAAGAATTTAAAGAGATTGATTTCCCGTGTAAAGTAACCTGAAGTATTTCCCTCTTGTCTTCTTCATCAAATATGTCCAACAAAACTTGATAGTTCATCACTTCTTTTTGGATCGTGTTGTTGTTGAAACTGTCATATGATTTTGCTTTGCTAGTCTCATTGGTAGGTGCCTTGGAATAAATTCCTCCATCGCCTTTCCATCCCAACTATATTGCCTTTCATATGTCTTCTTTTTGTTTTTGTTGCTTCCTCTTCTTTGTTGCCTAGGCGAGAGATCTCCATCCTTGGCTACCTTATCAAATAATATGTCTAGCATATCATCCTCATCATCTTCGTCAACATTTCACTGTCCAAATCACTATCATAAGTTGTAGTTGGACTACGTCTTGAAACTTCAGCTTTTGGCTCATGACTTATTTCCAATACCTTGGTGGTAATGGTCAAGATCTTTTTGGAGTTATCAATTGTCACTGCCATAGATGGATTTGCCTTACTTGAAGGCACAAATATGGGTGCTTGAGGACTTAACTTAATCCTTGTAGGTGTATGCTTCTCTTCCTCAACTAAATCTACCCATCTAGAATCACTCGTTTCCTTCACCAAACTCTTGTCATTCCTTTTGGAATGTGGTATGATCATGGGGTTTTCTTTATTCAGAGTAGTTTCTAGATTAGAAACTTGAAGAATTGGACTGGACAAAGCATGGAGCTCTTGATCAGAATTGGTCATTAGGGCATCAAAGGTGTTAGAGCACACAATCTTCCTTGATACTTTATCTTCACAATTTATCGTTTGCTCCTTGCGTTGTGGGTTAGTGCAATCTAGTTGTTGTAGTTTGGCTGGAAAAAATGTTTTGCTTGGTACTTCAGTCCAGTCTTCGTTATCATTGTCCTTCAAAGTAAAGTCATGATCACATGTAACCACCAGATTCGGAAATTTGATCCAAATTCTCTTCACACTGCTGCACCTTATTAGCCTGGCAAGAATCTTGAATCGTAGCCAAACTAGGATTTTTCCCAGATAAAACACCAGCAGTAGGTAGTTTAGGATTTGAAGCTAGATCAGACTCCAAATTAATCACGGGAACCATCGAATCACTAGTAACATTATCCTTTGCACTCAAAACCAAAGTATCATCTTGAACACAAGTATCAACTACTCGATCTCCATTATTTTTAATGGCTTCCATAATTGCTATTTCATTATTATTTGCATCTGTAACTCGAGTACTATCATCAATCCTTTGATCTATGTTTGCTAGTCCCCTCTTTTCATTTAAAATTTGTCTCAAATCACTTTGAAATTTCTCATCATTGAATTGTTCATCTCCAGCCATTCCATTATCTTTGTGAAGTTTTATCTTGATTCTTTTTCAAAATCAATCGACAACTGTTTTCATCATGACCTTGATGCTTACAATGGTTACAATATAAAGGCAAATTATCATAAACAAATTCCTGAAAAACCTCTTGAATCTTACTAGTTCGCTCGTCCAAATACTGGAGACGCAACCTCTTAGGCAGCTTGTCCATAAGATCGAGTATCACCTTCACCCTAGCAGTGCTAGGCCTTTTCTTTTCTTGTGTTGCCTTGTCAATAGCTATTGGCCTTCCAACTGCTGATGCCATCTACAACAAGGATCTCTTGGCAAATAAATCTGGTAATAATCGAGGCAATGAAATTCACACTGCGGCCATTGAAGTTTCTTCTCTAGAATTGAAATCTATTGTCCAAGGAAATACCCTATAAAGATGTTGCTCTCCACGGAAAGGTAAAAAGCTTACCGATTTTGATAGAGCAACCATATAATCTTCATATTGGTCTATCCTTAGCAGAATATGTCTACGAGCAAGTAAACCAACTAAACAGTTTCCTTTGATGCCCTAGTGTTTAGGTAAAACTGTTCGCAAATCCTTCACTTCTAGTGTATCGGATGAGAACTTAATAATTACAGCTTGATGTAATCCTTCTTCCTGTGTGAAAACCTTTCGTTATCCCTTTGTGAATTGAATCGTAAGCTCTCCATGTACATATTGAATCTGTTTCAACTGAATTTTTGTCAAATTTTTGACATTGATTTGTGGTTAATCGAGTAGCAAAGGTTGTTTGTTGATTAGGATTAGGGTTTGTCTCTCCCACAACCAAAGGTCGGGGAGAGATGTGCGCAAACATGGCTGCTGCTAAGTCTCCATCGCAATTGCTCAGGGTTTAGGTCGTCCACAGAGATGAGATCTTGACACATAACATAAGGATCCTAATTATAAAAACTAAATCAAAATCAATAAAACCCCAATTCTTCCCTAAGAAATTCACAGAGAAGGAAAGAAAATAAGATGAAGAAATCATGAGAGAATGCTAAAATGAGGATCGGATACTAACTCTCATATTAAATCGAGAAGAATGCCACAAGAATCACTTCATTCTAAGCTTTAGAACTCCAATATGCTCAAAATACCAAATAAAGATAGTCTGAAATCTTAAATACATGTGCAGCAAAATTTACATCAGAAATCAACAACTTTGATTTCTAAAAGGGTCGTAACTTCCTTATACGATAGAGAAATTCCCCGATTCTTTTTCCTATATGTCTTAAATAATGATACAAACCTACTTATTTAATCAAAACTCAATTTCGTTTTTATTTACCTAGTCAAACATTATTTTTGTTCGATAAACAATCATTTCATATTTCGCGATAAAAGTCCAATCTCGACTTAGCGAAAATACACCAAACTTTACCGAGCAGTCCTATAATTCATGCTCAAACTTTTAGAAGCTTTGAAATAATTTATTTAATCTTTAAAACTAATAATGAACCTTTAAGTTGACACAATTTGATGAAACAACGTCAAAACACCCAAAAAGCTTTAAAAGTCATCCAAAACTCATCTTTAACCTCCCGGACACAAATAAAATATGCTACAAACTTGGAAATGATATTTTGGATTCAATCAAATCATCAGAACACCGAAATAAGGTTACCTTAACCCGATATTTGTCCAAAGTCAACTTTAACTTAACAAGCTTTAAATTTCCAAATAAGGACATAAAACTCATCCAAAAATTTCAGGACTAAAATCAAACTTTCAACCAGAACTAATACCACCCTTCTGACCTAGTGGAATCATCAAAACACAAAAATGACCTTTCTAACTTCAAATGTTGACTAAAGTCAAACTATATAACCTTAATTTTTCCCGCATCTCGTCTAATGGGTCAAAATCAAACTAAAAGTCTTGGGAACCAAACAAACAGTATATAGACCAAAAATAATATTTCAGAGTTAACAAAACTATCGGAATTTCATTACAAGCTTGCTATCACCAAATGTTGACTTTGGTCAACTGTCCAATGCTTTCAACTTTCAAACACAAAAACTCTTTGAAAACTCATCTAAATACCTCAGGACCTGAGCCAATAGTCCTACTATCCCAAATTACATGTTGTGGAGCTGATGGAATTCCTTTCTGATACTCAGAACACCAAATATTGACTAAAGTCAACCATTTCAACTTTAAAACCTTCAAAATCAAATCTTTTTCAAAACTCCCAACTTTTCACCCAGGTTCCCAAACCAACCATACCAATGGACCAAAAATGACTATGTGCAACTTTCAGAAAGGGTAAAATGATAATTTTTGAGAAAATTCCAAAAATGACCTTTAGAGTAATTATACTTCCAGCACAATGCAAGTGGAAAATCTTCCATAGGTGAAGAAGAGAGGGTGTATTAGCTTAAAAACAATTTCTATGGTCTTAAACAAGCTCCAAGAGCTTGGTATAGTAGGGTAGATATTCATCTTGTTTGTCTCAAGGCTTCGATGGAAGCCTAAATGAGCCTACTTGGTACTTCAAAAGGAAAGCTCATCAATGTCAACACGATTTGATGACCACAGGTGAAAATCCTCTTGCGGTTCAGGAAGTTAAAAATGAAATGCTAAAAGCTTTTGAGATGTGTGATCTACGAGAGAAGAATTTTTTTTCCTGGAATGGAGATTTCTCAATTTTGTGAAGGAATTTTCTTTTTCCAAAAGAGGTATGCCTTGAACTGTTGAAAAAAGTTTAAGCTTGACAAGTGCAAACCTGTTGCGACTCCACTTGTTGTGAATAAAAAATTGATGAAGGATGATGGCGAAGAGAGGGTAGATCCAATACTTTATAGAAGTCTTATTGGAAGGCCGTTGTATCTGGATGCTTCTAGGCTAGACATAATGTTTGATGTCAATTTGTTGTTTGGATTTATGAAAGTCCCAGCACTAAGCATTTTGGAGCCTTTAAAAGGGTGTTAAGTTACATTAGAGGGAGAATTGCTTATGGAATTCGGTATGGAAGTGTGAAGAATGGAGAACTTCTTGGATACTTGGATAGTTAATGGAGTTGATGAAGCACATCCCGTTACTCATTTATGTTTGGTTCAGAATTTTCTTGGAGAACAAAGAAACAAGATATTGTAGCTCGATCTTCAACAGAAGCCGAGTATGTGGCTGCTTGATATGCTACAAATCAAGGAATTTGGTTGAGAGAGATCTTGTTCGAATGACTCAAACCCGAACATACGAAAAATTAAGAAGGCAAATTTGTATCGGTTACCAAACAGAGGTTGAAGAACAAGATGTTGAATGACATTCCTATAGAGGAAATATATCAGGTGGTCAATATTTGGTCATGTTCCCATATTAGGAATGTCAAAGGTAAACTTGGTGATTGTTCCTGTAAGAAGAGCAATGAGGTGACAGAGAGTGATAGATAAACCAATTGAAGGGGATATCAAGTCCTCCGTTGTTTTTCAAAGTGTTTGATCAAATTTGAGGAGTGGAAGTCTGCACCACTTATATCTCCATTCTTTCTATACGATGCTTGTCCTCACAATATCACGTAAAGGCAACCTCATTAGAATGTCATCGATTAGACTATCGAAAAGGTTGCTACGTACATCTGGGGCAGGTAAAAGTTGTTTTTTTTTCATTTGAAGACATAAATTAAATGATTTTTTTTAAAAGCAATTCCACTAGGCAAGGTGTGCCTAGGGCTAGTTTTATTAATAAAGAGAAAAGGATCTCAAAGAGAAGAGTACAAGCAAGGGGGGCTAGACCTTACCTTACTAATCTTAATGTGGTAACGAACCTCCACTAATCAACAAGCATGAAGGAATATAACTACCAGAATATTCAAGAAGTGAAACAGAGGGTAGATATGACCAATTTTTTCATAGCATAAGGGAAAATATAACATACAAATACACATACACACTTAAGTAAACAGCCAATTGAAGGGTCCACCATTTGGCTCACTTAGTTCGAAAGACACGTTCCTAAACTTTGAAAATTAAGAACTATACTAGATTAGGTAACATAGAAAAGATAGTCTGATTTCTTCATTGCTCATGAAGCTTCAATAACAACTTAACACCTTTAGTGGAGAAATTGACCACTCCTTACCCTCCTCCGTAGGAAACTCAACATCATTATCCATTGCACACTGAGAAGTGCTTCCATTTGATGCATCCCCCTGCATATCACCATTTCCCATTGGTGGTGGATACCCCAAGTGGTGATGAGCCATAGGAAAATTAGGAGGCTGGTGATAGGGCGTGATGTTGCAGCTTGAAGCTGTATCAACCATTGGACGCTTCAACAAAGACTCCCCTATCAGGGATCCACGCTCACCACCATCATCCTCACGATAACAAGGCAAGTACAAAGGCAAGGGGTCAATGTAGTCATCAAAACCAAACTTGTTAATGACCCAATGCACGTCTTCATCAGTGATGGTGTTCCGCTGCTCACGCTGGCAACGAGCATTGGCTTCGTATGATACGAAGCATATGAACTCAGAGCTACAGTCGTGCATGGTCCATTTGGCGTCATCGGATATCTTGATATGGGGAGGAAGGGTTCTATGCATGATTCTGGCCACGTTTGGCATGAATCGGTCTTGCTCCTGAATAATGCCTTCAACAACTGCCTGGTTGAGATGAGCAGGCAGTTCCAAGCTCATCTCCATATCTTAATTTCACACAACAAAAAAAATCAGAGGGAAATGAAAAAGAAGTATTTTCCATATCATCAAATTATTCGTCTAATTTCATCACAACTAGCTACACTTTTATTGTCAAGTTAAACATTATTAAGTCACATTTGCTATAACCTACCCAAGTATTGAACAAATTACAAAGCTAATGGCACACAAATATATATGTCACTAATTATTAGCTGGATATAAGAGTCGTACTGTAAGACGGCACTAGGAATTTTGGACAATATTCATGTGAACACCAAAAGCACATATTATTTGATCAGTGTGAATACAGACTTAACATAAAACACTTCATATTTTGTCTACTCTTCAACTAACTTTCGCATATATCCAAACTTGCGTCGGATCAAAAGGCTTTTTCTTTTACCATAACCGTGATATAGGATTAAGATAAAATTTTATTGACGGATACTACTCTGCCCACTGTTTTCATATACTTTTTTTGTAGTACCAGTTGTTCTTAATGTTATATGCTATGCTTCTTAAACTTTGGATAAAGAATCACTTGCTAGATTTTAATTGACTTCTTAAAATGCTTATTTGTTCTGATTTTTAATTTTATGGCAAAAGCAGAGAGCCAAAAAATAAATTAACTCAAGTAAATTAGCTGACACTTATATATAAATATAGGAAATCTCCTCAAATTGTAACGGACACTTTAGGCAATTTTTATGCCATAATTAAAGCCCTTAATTTGTGTAATATAGCTAGCGATTTTCAAACTTGCTAACGTTAGACGGTTGGTTTCTTCCTCTCTCTTTTTAATATTCTTTTTAGAGGAGATACACGCGTAAAAAGGGGGTAGAGAGGACATACACAAGATTGCATGAATGCCACTTGTTTCCATTATTTTTTTTAAAGTTCTAAAAGAAAACCAGAAATGCCGTGTCGATCACCATTACCATGAATTGATCAATTGATCTTTAATCTTTGATATACAAACAGCTAGCTTTGCAAATATATATATGGATAAAAATGCATATATGCTAATTAAAGACGGACATAGAGCAAGCCAAGAAATGTACACAAGTTGCAGCTCTCCATTTTTATTATCTTCCAAAACTCAACACAGCTAAAGAAGAAAATGAAAAATTCAGAGGAATTAATGAAAATCATTAGCTAGCAGCCCAGATTAACTCTCCTGAAAAAAACTGTGTGCACTTCTGCGTATACAAGCCTCATGAATATTCAACAACAACAAGGACATGCCCAGTAATTAGTATATATAATTCCATAAATAGAATCTGGAAGTGCGAGTGTACATATCCTTTCCCCTACCTTGTGAGATAGATTTTAGTAGAAACGGTCGGCTTTAGTAAGCATATCAAATATAAAATTCATGAACATTCCAACCATACATAGATATAGAGAAATCAATGTGCAATACATTTGTAAAAGTAAAAGAGAAGATACGTAGCATACCAGAGGAAGGGGAATGTGCAGGGGTTGGTTGTGGAGATCTGCGATAGCTATGAAATCCTCCATTTCCTGAACCACCGATATGATTACCATTATCCATCTCACTCTCTCTCTACAAATATCTCTCTCTCTATGTGTATAGTATGTGGCTATTGGCAAGTAATAAGTGCCCATATATATAGCTACAAAATTTAAGAGAAATGGGGGACACGTGACACTAGGGCGGAGTGAGAGAGAAGAAGGTATTCACTAGGATAAATATGATTTCACTGTTGGGAAAATGAGCATTGACCGGAAACGACATAACTATATACTACTACTTCCTTTGTCCAAAATAAGTATCTCTTTAGCTCATTTCATGCCCATTAAGGAAAAAATAAATTGAAGTATAGTTTACTAAGTTAGCTCTATTTGTTAGATGTCTTTGAAAAAAGCATACTAATTTTGGTCTAGAATTCCTACAAAGACACTTGTTTTGGAAACAGTGTTTTTTGCTCAAGTGGCACTTATTTTGGGGGCGAAAGGAGTATTAGTATTTAAAAAATTAGTATGCATTATTCGACTATACTCTTATATTAAAGAGCTACTACTTTTTAATAGTGCTCAATTATAAAAAAAATCTAATAAATAGAGGCAACTTAGTAAACTATACCTTCAATTTATTATTTTTCTTAATGGGCGTGAAATGAGCTAAAGTGATACTTATTTTGGGACAAAAGAAGTAGTAGTATATAGTTATTTCGTTTCCAGTCAATACTCCTTTTCCCAATCATATATATCCCCGTGAATAACTTCTTTTCGTTCACTCCGCCCTGTGCCACGGGTCCCCCCTTGCTCTTAAATTTTGTAGCAATATATATGGGCACTTATTACTTGTCAAGAATCACATACTATATATAAATATGTATAGAGAGATAAAGAGATATATTTGTAGAGAGAGTGAGATGGATAATCGTAAACATAGGAGGACATACACCCAAGAAGCTGGTGGATGTCATGTTATTGTTGACCAGCTCACTCACCTTAGAAGAACTGAAGAAAAAACTTATGTCTTTGCCATCACAGATCCCTCAAGAAGAAGGGTTCTTGATACTACTGTTATATTTGGAACTCTTGAGAAAAAGATAAGGTTCAGCAGAATTTCTTTTTGTCATTCATATGGCATATTACAAAAGACTTAAGACACATATCATCATATATTATTAAAAGTGGAAAGCTCCTAACCTCAGTTAGATTACCATTTGTTATACCCCATTTTAACCAGGTTAAAATAGTGTACAACATATTAGTGATTCCTAAATTAATTAACTAACTAAATGAGTAGCCACCTAATTATTTATGGTGAATTAAGACACCTAAAATGGATTAAAGACGTTTAAAGTTAACTTCATTTTAAAGTCTACTAAACATAAGATTCTAGGTAAGGGTTCAACTAATCTAAAGGAAAGGTATTAAGCATCCTTTAAGATCCATCAAAAATGGTTAACCGACCGAACTTAATTAATTAATTAGGCTAGGTGTCAAAAAATGTGAAAGCTAAATCTCAAGTAACTTTAAAATCATTGATTGAAAAACACTTCTTTATGAAAAATTGTCTTGTTGAAAACGTGTGGAAGTAAAATATTTTGTAAACATTAAACTAGTTTATTGGATAACAAATGATGACTTGAATCCATTTAAATTTAATAAGAGAAGGAATTTTATCAAAATTTGAAGCATTGGAAGTAGTAAAAGAAGATCTAGTGAACTTAACTAAATTTAGAGGGAAAAGTTTAAGAATTGAATAAATTCAAGAACTTACAAGTTAAAGAATAAATTTTATAATAAAATCTGTAAATGTAAACTAAAAAAAGAGTTGGGCAGTAAACGTTGTGGTTTATTTTTGACAAAAGTATTTGAAAGGAAAGTGAGTAACTACAAGAAAATTTTAATGAGGAACATTTCTAACTTAACTATGTTGGTTTCTTAAGTTCAAAAAAATAAAGGCTTTCTTTTATGCGATAAAACGAAGTATTCGTAGTTACTGTATGAGGTCAAAGAAAATTCGTATATATCAGGGAACACACAATAGAGATAAAAACATTAAATCACATCAACACAATTAAATAGAACAAACTGAGAAAAATGAGGTAATTAATAGTTGTGCTCGACTTTTATAGAATGAAAGAATCTCATCTGTTATTCGACGGCTGAACAACGTGAAGGCAGAAAAATGATACGTATGTGCGGACTCCATGTACAAGATATGCAAGCTTCATGCAACAATGTATTGTTGAATCCCATAGTGGGACTCTTCCGCTCCAACGTCTGTGCAAAACAGAGAAAAGAAAAGGGAATGAAAGTTGTGAAAAAAAACATATTCTCAAACAGTTGATAAAGGTGAAAAACAGAGCAAGTTATACAAAAACTTGATTCATAAAAAGACTAACATATACATAAATAGAAAGTAATTTCGAAATGGGGTTTTTAAGTAATACATTTTAACAAACATAGTTTTATACATATATATACATTAATGAATGTTAAGTGAAATTTAATAAAAGATGACCTTTCCGTGAAAGTGGAAAGATAAAGTTTTCAAATTTTTTAGTACTAAACTAAGTACGAATATATTCCTAACGCATGTATTTTCTAGTACTAAACTTAGTCAGTGATAGACCAAGATTTCTTGGCTGACGCATAAGCATATGAGAACATACAGTAGACCGTTCAAATTGAAAAATTAATCAAAATTTATAGCGTGATATATACATTAATCATAATTTCTAACAACAAAATAATCATCGACGATGAATGAATAAGAATAAGTTCAGATTTTCACCTTTTGTGGGGCAGTGAACTGAAGGAGTTGTCAATTTCAAATCTAGAACTCGCTATTTCACAAAAAACAAGAAAAGATGAACAACCTATGCTAAAGCCTAAACATGTATGAAATTATTCAAAAGCTAGGCAGCTATGACTTCTTCTTTTTGTGTTCTTGCGAGTGTTCCAGCCTGTGAGAAAGATGAAAAATGTCCAAAGTTTTAAAAGGTGTCTCTTGCTAAAAGTTTAAGATGTATAGACAAATCTTAGGGTTTTTTGAGTGGGATTTCACCTTGATTTTGAATTCGTAGTCCTTCACGCAATTTTACGTTGGTCTGAAGCAGTATCAAGAGTCCCTCACGCGTCCATATTTCGTGACAACACGAGTGATGTTAAAATTAGTCAAAATGGTATATTTATTGTGGATTCAGATAGTTTCTTGGGGTAATAGGGCACCCCAAAAGTTAAAGTGTCTTTTTAAAAATTCGAGACAACTTCAGTGGTGACTTTATGTATTATCTCTATTTTAATAGTCATCATAATCACTCTAAGCTTCTAACCTTCCATTATTTAAGATGAGAAGCCCAAAATTCAATATCATAATTATTCAAACCTTTCATAGTTTTAATAATTTTGAAAGAATAGTTTTAGAGTCACTATACATATTAGTATAAATATCTCTCGTGTTTCTTTTTCCTTTCACTAACGTCTCATTTGTATTTCAATTTTCATTGTTTTTATTAATGATTATTTTTTGTGCTTATGAGTTATAATTTTCTTTGACAACATAATCTTCATAATATCTTCTTCCCCATCATCTTCAGTTTCAGGTTCTTGATGAAACATAATAAATGGTACCTCATTCATTCATATTTTTAGGTTTCATGGTTGTACTAGCAACTATATAATATTTTTATATGCGGCATTGTATTTCCATTTTATGCTATGCGATAATTACTATACAATCATCCCCCTTTTTTAATTTCTAATTTTTTTAGTTATATATGCAAACACTTACATATATTCGAGTATATATTTATCTTTAAATTAAAGTACTATATATGTCAGTAAAGTAGAGCATCAAGCTTGTAAGATTTTACACTTAACTTACAAGTGTTACTTTTTTCTCTATATGATTGTTTTGTATTTATAGCACAAAGAAAGTCCAATAATATATGCACCATTTAAAATTTGTCATTTGCAATATAAAATTTGTATTAAATATTTTAAAATAAACATGCAACGCACGTTCCCAAAACTAGCTAGTAGTTATATAAGCTTTTCAAAAGTTAGTAGAGACCTTACCTATCCAACCACTATTGACTTTTTTACAAAACATATTCCATAAAATAAGGACTACCTTTCCGTTACAAACTAAACATAATGTTTCAAGAACCATTAAACAAAAGACTATCTAGAAATATCTCATTTTCAAACAAAAGTTGTACCTTTCGACGAAAAAAAACTCCTCATTTCTCTAAGGCAAATATTTATGGACCCCTCAATTCATGTTGAAGTAATTATCTAAATTTGAATATAAAATACTTTTGAGAGAAATCTCTGTGCTAGAAGTAAGAAATCTAGTGATCTGTGCAAGTCTATTATTTTTGAATTACCAACTGACACGCTAAATAGAATACTAGATCTCATGCCCGACAAATATGCTGCAAGAGTTAGCATCTTATAACAAAAATTGGACTCAGTTATGGTCTACACAACCTAACCTTGTGTTTGATCCCCTCATTTTTCAGTATGTATCTTATATCCCCTGATTTTTCATATGCTTCGTAATATGAGAAGCCAACGTGAGCAACGGAACACCATTACCATTGAAGACGTGCATTGGGTCATGAGCAAGTTTCGTTTTGATGACTACATTGAACCCTTGACTTTGTACTTGCCTCATTATCGTGAGGATGATGGTGGTGAGCATGGATCCCTGCGAGAGAAGTCTTTTTTGAAGCGTCCAATGGTTGATGCCGATTCAGGATGCAGCATCATGCCTGCCTCCTAATTTTCCTATGGCTCATCACCACTTTGTGTATCCACCACCAATGGAAAATGGCAACATGCATGGGATGCATCAAATGGAAGCACTTCTCAATGTGCAGTGGATAGTGATGTTAAGTTTCCTGCGAAGGGGGTTAAGGAGTAATCAATTTCTCTACTGAAGGAATTAAGTTGTTGAAACTTCAAGAGCAATAAAAAAAGTAGACTATTTTTTCTATGTTGCCTAATGTAGGATAGTTCTTAATTTGTGAAGTTTAGGAATGGGTCTTTCGAACTAAGTGAGACAATTAGTGGCCCCTTCAATTGGATGGTTACTTATGTGAGTATGTTTATGTGTGTGTGGTGGAAGTGATCGACCACTTGAACAAGCGTCACTTGATCGACTATTGGATGCTTCAACAAAGACTCATCTATCAGGGATCCACGCTCACCACCACCATCCTCACGATAATGAGGCAAGTACAAAGGCAAGGGTTCAATGTATTCATCAAAAACAAACTTGCTAATATCCAATGCACGTCTTTAACGGTGATGGTGTTCCGTTGTTCACGTTAGCAACGAGAGTTGGCTTCGCATGTTATTAAGCATATCAACATAGAGATACATTCGTGCATAGTCTGATTGGTGTCATCGGATATCTTGGCATGTGGAGGAAGGTACCTATGCGTGATTCTACCCACATCTGGCATGAATCAATCTTGCTCCTCAATGATGCATCCTACAACTGCCTCGTTGAGATGTGCATATTTCATTACCTATTTAACCACTATTGACTTTCTTACAAATCATATTCCACAAAACAAGGACTACCTTTCCAAACTAAACATAATATTTAAAAAGAAACCACTAAACAAAAGACTATCTAGAAATATCTCATTTTCTAACACACTATGAGATTTTTCTTAGATACTCCCAACTTAGCCCTTAGAACTTTAAATTTCCCCTTAAGAAGAGCCTTGGTCATGATGTTTGCAATCTACTGATCTGAGCTGCAATGAACAAGTTTAACTTCGCCATCATTCTCTGCTTGCCTGATAGCATGAAACTTCACATCTATATGCTTGCTACGACCATGTTGCACTGGATTTTTGGCCATAGATATTGTTGACTTGTTGTCAACCTTAATGACAGTAGCTTCAATGTCATTTTGCTCCAGATCACGTAGAATCATTCTTAACTATAATATTTAAAAATTAGTATTTTTTTTACTGTACTCTTATATTAAATAGCTACTACTTTTTAATAGTGCTCAATTATCAAAAACATCTAATAAATAGAGGCAACTCAATAAACTATACCGTCAAATTATTATTTTCCTTAATGGGCTTGAAATGTGCTAAAGTGATACCTATTTTGGGATAAAGTAAGTAGTAGTATATAGTTGTGTCGTTTCAGGTCAATAATCATTTTCCCAACTGTGAAATCATATCTATTCCCGTGCATACCTTCTTCTCGTTCACTCCACCCTTGTCCCATGTGTCCCCCTGCTCTTAAATTTTGTAGCAATATATATGGACACTTATTACTTGACAAGAACCACATACTATACATATAATTGTGATGTGTATAGTATGTGGCTCTTGGAAAGTAATAAGTGCCCATATATATAGCTACAAAATTTAAGAGAAAGGGGGGACATGTGGCACCAGGGCGGAGTGAACAAGAAGAAGGTATTCACCGGGATAAATATGATTTCATAGTTGGAAAAATGAGCATTGACGGGAAACAACATAACTATATACTACTACTTCTTCCGTTCCAAAATAAGTATCATTTTAGCTCATTTCACACCCTTTAAGGAAAATAATAAATTGAAGGGGTAGTTCACTAAGTTACCACTATTTATTAGATGTTTGTTTTTTAATAATTGAGCGCTATTAAGTAGTAGTTCTTTAATACAAGAGTATAGTTGAAAAACATACTAATTTTTGTCCTGAATTCGTATGATGACACTTGTTTTGGGACAATTTATTTTTGGCTAAACTCTAAAGTGACATTATTTCAGGATGGAGGGAGTATGTATTACTTAAAATTTAATTCAGTCATTTGGCCATTTCCCTTTTACTTTTCTTCTTTCTAAACAATTTATAAATCCAATCCTATTCAAACCGGCCCCATTCATTCAAATTCTCACAAAAATTCTTTCAAAGTTTCACATTTTTATGAACGAACTCCTTATTTCAAAATTCTATAATAGACAATTATTTATATGAGTCGATGTGCTTCACAAGATATCTAGTAATTTGAGCAAGTCTATTGTTTGTGAATTACCAACTAACATACTACATAGAATACTAGATCTCAGGCTCATAAAATATGCTGCAACAGCTAACATCTTATCAAAAAATTGGATGCAGTTACGGTCTGCACAACCTAACATGTGTTTGATCCTTAGTTTTTTCAGTATGTATCTAATAAAGAGGATTCTGCTTTGAGCATAATCCGTAAAATTCTCATGAAACAAATTGGACCTATACTGGGATTTCATCTTATCTCCAAGACATACACTTTAGCACAGATTCCCCCAATATTGTTAGCCTTCAGTTAGAGCATTCAACAATTAACAGTCTGCAGGATCAATATACATTACTCTTATTATGCCAATACTTGAGACTTTGGAGTTGAAATATTGTGTTGATGTTAATCTAGTTGATATAGTTTCTCCAAAGGTTATGAACTTATCAATCCTTACCAGTTATACAATTAAATTTAAGTGCTCTTATGTGAACCCAATATTTGATAGGATTAAGCACCTCTGCTTGTGAACTAACTATCTGGTCGGTATCTACACCAGATAGGCTTGATGTATCACTCAGCTTTCAAAGCCTGAGAATTTGTGACTTAAAGATTTCTGTTAAATGTATCACCTGTGCATTTTGCCTATTATATGTGTGAGTGTGTCAATGTATAGTATATATATGTACACACAGGCCTGGGACTTTACTCTTGTGGTAAGACTACAATCCACGCTATGTGGATTAGGCACATGTCAGGGGTTTGAATCTTGTGCTGCATATAGAAGCTTGGTATTTTGAAGAATTTTAACCTATGCCCCGGCCCTCTGGATTTCTTGTTTATAAAATGTGTATGTATAACTGTATATATATATAAGCCTCACTAGTTTTTGAAACATTGACCACATTATACAATATGATTCTTTTCTCGGGTTTATGAAACAATATGTCACGCAAAGGAACTGTTTGATTACTTGTCCGAGGCAGAAAACGAAGCAAGTGAAGCTCTGATGATGATTCAAACAGTGAGGTTAAGGAAATTCAAGGGGACAACTAGTGAAATGTACTTGATACAAGTCATGCTTGCTCATTCTATGAAACTTGAGAGGATGATCATTGAGTGGTGCAAGAGAACTAATGCCACAAATGGTAATCAATCAAAGCAATACAAGAGAAGTAATGCCACAAATGGTAATCAACATTTGATGAAACTCATAAGCTATCCTTAAGCATCACCCAATGTAGAAATCAAGTACACTTGGACTGATTCAAGTGTCGTATTACGACTTAATTGGTCAAGTGCGTTCATTTCATCTTCAAACTTAATATTGATATCAGAACTTCATTGGGATTTCTGCACATAATCAAGTATTAAGACGTCTTCATCATCTTCCACAAAGTATGAAATAATGAAATTCGACGGGGGGTCTAGTTTTAGTTTGTGGAAGATTAGAATGAGATCATCTTTGGTGTTAGAAGGGTTATGGAAGGAAATTGAGGAGGCTTTTCCAAAAGAGTTGAAAGAATCAGACAAAGCAGACCTGAAAGAAACGGCTTTGAGTGCGATCTTTATGAGCATTACAGATAGCATTATTCAAGAAATTACTGAAGAGAAATCTACAACGGCGTGGAAGAAGTTAGAAGATCTGTAACCTAAGAAATCACACACAAGCTGCCTCTACTTGAAAAATAGGTTGTACAATCTTCGTATGAACGAAGGTCCGCTGGTCAAAACTCACCTTGATAAGTTTAATTCAATTATAATTAACTTGAAGAAGTTATATATCAAAATTGAAAGTGAGGATCAGGCCTTAATCGTGTAAAGTTCTTTACCACCGTCTTACGATACTTTTTGTTGATACATTGCTATATGGGAAGGACAGTATCTCATTTTATGATGTTAGTAATGCACTAAAATCTAAAGAGTTGAAGAAAAGCTTTCCAGATAGCAGAGTTGAGGGTGAAGGTCACGTGAGTAGGGGAATAACACAACAAAAATTTGCAACTTAGAGTTCAATAACTTCTGCAATAGAGAGGGCATAGTGAGACAGTCGACACTGCACTTGTGTTGGAACACCACAGCAAAAAGGTGCTAGATATGAATAATCAACAGGCGAACTGTACCGAACCTCAAAAGGAGTTTTGAACTTAATAGTTGTGGATAGAGATCTATTGACTAAATAACAAGTTGTATTGACAAGACAAGTGCAATAGAGAGGGCATAGTGAGACATTGCACTTGACCTGACCTAAGACTCGAGACCCAAATATTAATAAGAAATCCTACTCCGAATCACAATATAGCATTTCTAGTACTTCGATACAATTTAAGTCGTTTCGACCTCCTAGATCTAGATTAAATAAAACCCATTTCCCCTTTCTTTCTTTTCTCATTTCACTTCCATTCCCCTCTTTTAGATCAAAAGGTAAATCTTGGTGAGAATTGGAAGAGGATGTTGACTATACAATAGAAAGTTTTCGAGGTTTGGGAGAATAAGTTTATTTCAACTTAACAAACACACTCATAATTTATTTGATGAAAAAATTAATCAAACACACAGTAATAAACAGATACATATACTGTCACAAAACCAAAAAAAACAAAATAAAAAATAAAAATTGGGATGCTTTTATAAAACTTACAGGTGAAATTTTGTAACTCTCTTGAAGCATCTTTCCTTTAATTTTTTAGGGCTAAAATTTGAACAAATACCACCCTCCTGCAACTAGTAAAACAAATAAATTGTTTCAATTTTCTTTTCTTTTTGGGGATTGCACAAAAATTATACAAGAAAATATCAAATTAAAGTAAAACTCACCTTGTTAAACCAATGCAAAGATAAAACTAAGCTGATTTATGGAAGTTCACAAGATTGAACGGTTTTATTTTATAAATAAAGTTTACTACTAACTAGCTTAGTCTTTTCTTATTCTTTTGTACGGTAGTACAGGACTTAGCTATTAAGAAATTACGTAATTAACGAATTAACTGGTATTTGGTCAACACAACTACTTTTTTGGACGCAGGCCCAATTTTTAAAAATTACTTATTAAAATCTATTTTATTTTATTTTAACAAGGTTTTTCAATTTTGTCGATATCACCTCAAAAGTTGTCTTATTAAAATTTGGCTAATAAAATATGATGTGTCATTTTATTTAGTCCACGTGAACTTATTTCCTCAATCCACTAGACATTAATAATTGAAAGAGAAATTACATCAATTCATTCTTGGATTTGACAGTCAAACTTACTTTAGCACTTTAATAATACGTATGTTTATTTCTCCCTATCACCCTAAAAATATAATATTAGTCTCATAATGGAGAGTGCATTATACACGCATCATGTCATTGCTACATTAGTGCCACCTCTGTGCTGTATCAAAAAATATTTATTTTAAATATTTTTCATTTCTTTTTATTTATGCACGATTTTTAAAGCTAATTAATTTTTTTAAAAAAATACATAATGTTCCATGAAAATGTATCAAAGTTTTCAATTTCAGTTTACCATTGTTGTCATTTGTTCTTAACTTGGAATTGTCCGATAAAATCTCGTTTTTCTTACTTGAGAGTCTTTATTTTTCAAGAAAAAATTTTAAAAAAAATTGAAAGTATAGAATAAAATTTTTTTGTGCGAGTGTTGAAGTTTCTTGTGACTTTTATGTGTATATTTCTGATGAAAAATTGATGGATAATGTGTATATGTCATTTGGTAGAGTGTATAACAATAATGCTAAATAGAGTGTATTAGTAATGCTTGCATTAACAATGCATGTATTAGTTATGCTAGCATTAATTATACATAGATTATTTTTATACATTGTTTGGTTTGATGCATTAAAAAAACATGTATTGCATAAAAAAATAGTTATAAAGATACCCTCTACTATTATGGTGGAAAAGATGTAAAAAAAGGTTTTAAGGAGCAATTGAGCCTTTAATCATGCTAATGCATACACAATAAAGTGTATAACTAAGCATACGTTGGAAAAGAGTATCAAACAAGATATTAGTAAAACACCAGGTGAATGCATGCATTATTTTTCCTAATATACTCTATCAAACGGTGGGAGTACAATTCTATTGCTCTCTTGATTTTTTTCTCCTAAACTTCTCCGAGATTTGAGGGGATGTAGACCTCCTTGAGATGTATAACTTCTCCGTGATTCGAGGGTATGTAGACCTCCTTGAGATGTATTCGATCTCTGGGAACATCCGGAAGCACTTCGTCGTTTCAAGTCGGTCTCCGAAAAGAACTATGTTGACCTCTCTTTCGAAGAACTATGTAGTTGATGTTGTGGCTTTCTCCAATGCTTGTTGAATGTTAGTCCCTTATTTATAGTTGTAGGGGGTTTTGCTTATGATTGGTCAAAAGATGTCATTTTGACACTTGACGGATTGTGATTGGTTCTTAAATTTGACTAGAATAACCACATCATTTGGACATGGCATCATCTTGTTGGTCTTGGGTGCCTACTCATTGTGACACGTGGCATGAATTTGGGCATCAAGATGAAATCGACCTTGAACTTGAATTTGATAAAATGGACTTAGTTATTTGTAAAGCCCAAATTAATCATTCAACTCAAATAAATATAGATTTAATTCAAATTTAGTATGAATTTGATCCAATAAAATATACGTGTCTACAATGTGTAAATACCAAACATGGTATTCGAACGGGTATTTCTCTTATGTTAAAGGTATTTAAAATTTATATATTATCAATAAGAAATTTTTTTTTTCTTATTTACATAGTATAACTTTTCGATGAAATTCCCTTCTTCCTTGAAAAATCACTATTCATTTTCAATCCCTTTATCGCAACAAAAACATCACTCACCTCCTATGTTTCTAAGACCATCTCCAACCCCTTTCTATTTTACTCTCTACTCTCTATATTTGGAGAGTAAAATAGAGAATGTCCTCTCCAATTACTCTAATTCACCCTCTACTCTTCAATTGTAGAGAGTTGAATAACAGTTCTCCAAAGAACTACTTTTCATACTCTTTATTCACTTTTTGAGAATTATATTTTTATTTTTATTATTTTGTAATTAACATATTATTTTTCATATAAGACTATTAATTAAATCTCTAATATTAGTAATTCTTTTTAAATGTAATATAACATTTTAAAATATATACTATTTAATATATACTACTTTCATTCCGAATTAATTATATATATATTTTTTAAATTTTCATCACTTAAAGTGATATAATTTGATATTATTATTAACATTCACTATTGAGAATGCACGGAATTTAAATGTTAAGATGGAAATTTTAATTTAAAAATATAATACATAACAAAATAATTTAAATACAAGATAAAAATACAATATATAACATAATAATTTTTAAAATCACAACAATAATTTAGTATTTCGGTAGGTCGTTTTCAGATTTAACAATATTCAGAAAAAAATTAGTGTATGATCCAGAGAATTGTTGTGCTTGTGATTGCGGGTGTGCTTGTTGATTTTTTTTTTCAATTATTCGTAGTTGTTCTTAACTTCTTATTGCATCTATTCACGAACAATTTTTAGCTAGACATAAAAAATTAAGGACAAAAATGTTCATTTTGAACTCCATAATGCATTAATAGAGCATTTATATGAGCAACGTAATAATCTTGAAAGTTGAGCATTTATGTAATGTTTATGTAATTGTATTTCATTAATGATTTAACTTTTATTTGAATTTTCCATTAATGTGTATATTATATAATATTTTCTTGCAACTTATGTTATTTAGAAATTTAGAATAAAATATAATTTAGAGTAAAAAATGTTACTAGTAGTTTTGTTGAGAACATTATTCCATTGACATTTATATGAGTTAAACATTGCTAAGTATGTATACCAATTTACGGATCTCAAAATATTGCAATGGTCTTATTCTTTTGCATTAATTTACTGAATTTTATTTATACAATGTCTATTGGCAACTAGTTGATTTGTGGTGCAGTGGTTTGTTTGTTGCTATTGTTTAGGAGTCAAATAAGTTATTTACTTCCTAGTCTTTAGGTCACAGGATGATTAGTTGAGTTAGTTTAGATCAGAATAATTCGGAGTAATAGACGGATTCCGTTATTAGTAGTTTTTATTTATTTAAGAGAGTACTTCCACTTGTTTCTATCAATGTCATTACAGGAGAGATGTAATCCTCTGTGATAGATGAGTGATCTTTCATTCAGAAATAGCCTTGTGCTTTGATTTTTGACGTGCTTCTATTTGGTGCCTATACACTTATTGTCGTACATTCTTGAGTTTCTTTGATAAAATTAGCTTCATAAGAATGAAACATGCCACTAAATCCCCATGCTTCATCCACTATTGCTCTATTCATCATTGATGACATTACTAAATACAAATGAAAACAAAAACCCGAACAAAGAGTTGGCATTGCCACTTTCTTCAACAAATCAAGTTACAAGAAAGAACTAGTTAATGAATGCCACTGCAAGAAGTCTAAGTATGCAAAATGTTAATCAGTACGAAAACATCATTCAGGATGGGTATGATAAAAGAGGATCCAAGAGAGATCAATGGCTCAGTTCTTCTTTCAAACTAGAATTTTTAACCAGATGGGATTAGTACAGCTAGTGTTCCACGCAGTTACTACTTGATCCAAAAGGTGAACAAATATTCATGTCCTTTTTTCTTTTCTCAGCAATATATCCACCGTATCACAAAGTATGTGAAATGTTAATAAGAACCAAAACAATCACCGCGGTTATTGCTTGATCCTAAAGGTGAACAAATATTTTTCTCTTTTCTCAGCAACATATCCACGTATCACAAAGTATGCGAAATGTTAATCTGAACCAAAGCAATCCCCGTGGTTATTGCTTGATCCAAAAGGTGAACAAATATCCATGTCCTTCTCTCTTTTCTCAGCAACATATCCACGTATCACAAAGTATGTGAAATGTTAATCTAAACCAAAACAATCCCCGCAGTTACTGCTTGATCCAAAAGGTGAACATATATTCATGTCCTTTTCTCTTTTCTCAGCAACATATCCACTGTATCACAAAGTATGTGAAATGTTAATCAGAACCAAAACAACCCCCGTGGTTATTGCTTGATCCAAAAGGTGAACAAATATTCATGTCCTTTTCTCTTTTCTCAGCAACATATCCACGTATCACAAAGTTTGCGAAATGTTAATATGAACCAAATCAATCCCCGCGGTACTACTTGATCCAAAAGGTGAACAAATATTTATGTCCTTTTCTCTTTTCTCAGCAACATATCCACCGTATCACAAAGTATGTGAAATGTTAATCAGAACCAAATCCATCCCCACGGTTATTGCTTGATCCAAAAGGTGAACAAATATTCATATCCCTTTCTCTTTTCTCAGCAACATATCTACCATATCACAAAGTATGTGAAATGTCAATCTCTGCGGTTACTGCTTGATCCAAAAGGTGAACAAATATTCATGTCCTTTTCTCTTTTCTCAACAACATATCTACCGTATCACAAAGTATGTGAAATGTCAATCTCTGCGGTTACTGCTTGATCCAAAAGGTGAACAAATATTCATGTCCTTTTCTCTTTTCTAAGCAACATATCTACCGTATCACAAAGTCTACAAAATGTTAATCTGAACCAAAACAATCCCCGCGGTTACAACTTGATCCAAAAGGTGAACAAATATTCATGTCATTTTCTCTTTTCTCAGCAACATATCTACCGTATCACAAAATATGTGAAATGTTATTCTGAACCAAAACAATCCCCGCAGTTACTGCTTGATCCAAAAGGTGAACAAATATTTATGTCCTTTTCTCTTTTCTCAGCAACATATCTACCGTATCACAAAGTATGTGAAATGTTAATTTGAACCAAAACAATCCCCGTAGTTACTGCTTGATCCAAAAGGTGAACAAATATTCATGTCCTTTTCTCTTTTCTCAGCAACATATCTACTAGAAACATATCTAGTGTATCACAAAGTATGTGAAATGTTAATTAGAACCAAAACAGCATTCATCTCGGGTATGATCAAGTGCGAGTTGATGAAGTTGATAGTAGACCAAAGAGAGACGAGCCAAGACAGTGGCACTAGAAAGGATACCTCTGTTTTTGAAAGACATGTGAACAAATATTCATGTCCTTTTCTCTTTTCTCAGCAACATGTCAACTGTATCACATAGTATGTGAAATGTTAATAAGTACCAAAACAACATTCATCTTGGGTATGATCAAGTGCAAGTTGATGAAGTTGATAGTAGACCAAAGAGAGATGAACCAAGACGGTGGCACTGGAAAGGATACCTCTGTTTTTGAAAGACACAACGTGCGACGACAAAAGAGGAACCAAAAGAGATCAGTTTCCTAGTTCCGCTTTTCAACCTAGAACTTTTAGCCATATGGGATTTGTGTGCCCATAAGTGTTGGGGATTGACAACATCAAAAGAAATTGCAGTACATTTGCGAGGTAAACATACCTCCCTCACCAAGTTTTTGCATGGCTTCCATAAATTTGGTATGAAGATCCACCGTCCATTTTGTGCATGCCCTTCACCTAACCGTCTTATTAATAACATTGTTTTGCCTTTTTCCTTAGTTAATCTAATGTGTGATTTTTCTACCTCTCTACAGACTTACAAAAGCAACAAAATCCATCTCAATTCCATTCTTATACACAAAACATATCCCAACAAACAACTGGAATCTCAAATACAGGCCACAAACAGTAACTAGAATCCTTGGTATCAATCTCAAACTCTCGCATGGTGGTACAAAAGATCGAGAGAAGATTTTCTCACAATAGGATGCTTGCATAGATGCAGAACTTGGGATTATTAGCCTCGTGTTTTGATTTTTTACTTGCTGAGTTTCCTTGTTGAATGAAACATTTCAATACATTTAATCACTTTATAGACAACGGAAATCATTTCAATGTGGATAAAGAAAAGACACAAAACTACGCATACAAGAGGAACAATAAAGTTTCATACAACTAGCAAAAGGAAGACAGAGTCAATCTCAAGAAAAAATGTTTTTTCTTTGGAAACAGAATAAATTCATCTGTCATTTATCCTGAGGAAGCAACATGTTCAAGACGTTGGTAACCAACGAAGCTTGGGCTGCTTGGCTACCCAATAATAGGATTATTCTTTGGTGAATGTCTCAACATTCTTGAAGTCCTGAGTTAGATGAAAGACAAGACATAACTAAAGATATGGTGATCTTTTATTTAGATAAATTTTCCCGTCTAACACGTATATGATTAGTGAGGTTAGATTGATGCCTTCCATTGCACTGTTTTACTCATTTTATCTATATATTAATCAGTCTTACTCATGTATTCTCATTATAACATACACTTTGCTAGGCGGTAGCCGGTATGCATTTCTCTTTTGGTTGCAATTTGTTGGATGCAGAACAAGGTGTTTTCAGTTGTAGTATTCTCATACTATACATACAAATCCAGCATAATGCCGGTTGTATTCTTCTTTGTTGAACCAATAACTAATACACTAGAGTTATCATACTGTTTGTTGACACCCAATTTTGACCCTCCCCGATAAGAATTAACTTTCGAGCTTCTTAATTTCCAATGATTTGGGATAATTAGTTTTACAAAAATTCAAAAAATATATTATTTTAGTTCTGAAGCAATTTTAGTCTCTTTTTTTTTATATAGTTTTAAAACAATGTGTATATTTTTGTATGTAATTATTACATTTTTTATGAACATTCAAAAAAAAAAATCATTTCAAGAAGATGTTATTTTTTTTAGTGCTTTATTAATTAGCTCACTTAATACTAATTTATACTTTCGAATCAATTATATCACAAGTAAATTAATTATTTTATTTTGTTGAGATTAAAAAGCTCATTAGTTAACTATGTTAATTCATCTAATTTAATTACTAGCCGAATTAACTAAATGAATTCAATTTGGCTAGGTTGTAATTCATTTGCCTAACACTTTTATTGTAATTTTAGCCATTTATTTCCTCACCAACTCAATTTGCAAGACCAATTTTTGGGCCTTGCTCTTAAATCAGTTCAGCCCAAAAAGAATAACAATACATTCAACAACCCATTTCAATAATGCACATACAGCAGCAACATGACCCCACCCCTATACCTTTTGTTCTTCTTCTCCAGAAGCTCAACGAAACCCATTCTAGACGGGACAAAAATCAAAACCCAGCGATTCCAGTGTCCTGCAGCCTGCCAGCAACGCGTCTCAGTCCTTGTAGCCACGAGATGAAGACACGTCAATGCTCAAGGACAAGTGAGTCGGTCTTATCCGTTTATCCCTTCTTTCCTCTTTCGGAATGGAGCGAATTCCTTAGAAAAAGGGGTCTCTCCAAAATGGTGAAAGACTTTTGAATTTGAATTTCGAATTGGACCCTTTCCATCCGAATTTCAGCCCTTTCCCCCTCAAAGTCGAACCCTATTTCCCTTCTATATATTTGCTCTTATTCACTGCTGAAAAGGAGGATTGGAGTTTTTTAGGCGGAAATTTTGAGTTAGAGAAAAATTGGAGAAAGAGTTGGAATTTTGTAGGCAAAGATACAGAGAGCAACTAAAAAAAAAAAGGTAGTTTGAACACACTCCGAAATAGAGAAATTGACTCGCTTAGGATCTTTGTTTCGTTTTCTTTGCGGTGTCATCCATCGCTCTTCCATAAGTTCCTTTGAACCCGAGAGAACTGCTTGGATTTTTGCCCAGCTTCTTTGTTCGTAGCTTGTATTCAAGGTCGTCCTTTGGTGGTATAAGCTTGTTGCTTCCCTGCTCGTCTAGTCTCGTTCGCTGCCTTAAAAGAGGTAATAATCCCCTTTCTTAACCTTGTCTGTTTAACTTCAAATCATGCTATTTTTTTTCTGTATGCTTTTAGTCGAGTTGGAATTTTACTTGTTGTTTGCTCGCTGAAAACGTGGATATGCATATTTAGTATTTTGTCCCCTCTCTTCGGTTGTTTCTTTAAATGTTAAAACATTTCAGCCTATTTAGTTCATCATCTTGTGTTGCCTCTTATCGTATTTCTCTCTTAGATTAGCTTTGAAAACGTTTGCTTATTAACCTTCATGCTTAATCCATCTCGAAATAACATCCTCTATTCAGTCATTTGTATTCTTGTTTTGATGATAGTTTGGTGTCTTGGTGAATGTTGAAGCATGTTTATTCCCTCCATCTTTTCTTATGAAGTTGTGAGTGTAAAATCACATCTCCACTTATGCTCATAATTATGTGATTTTTTTTTTACTTTGTTGGTATTAAGTGTTAGTTTTTTTTTATTTCATCGTGTAGAATGCTTAAGCTTCTTTCAGTATTGTATGGTTCTATTGCTATTTTTCTCTTGATGATTGTTGGTCACTATTGGGTATGATATATTTGTCCTTTCGGTCTCTTAATGCTGCTCAATCTTTGTTCCATGTTCTAGCTAGTAGCTTTCCGATGTTGACGTATTACTTTTTTTCATGTTCAAAAAAATAATAATAAGGGATTCGGTCTTTAAATGCGCAGAGTTCATTCTTATTGTTTAAATTTGCTCCATTTGTTTGGACTCCAGAAAAGGTTGTTTTCTAAATGTTGGCAGGTGTATTAAAGTCTCTGGTTGTCTAATTTGCTCATATTTACGTCCCTTTGATATGACATTTATGTCATTCTTAAGATAGTAGCTTTGACTACCTTATTTAATTGAATATTGATTCATTTGAGATCACTATGTTATTATAAACAAATGCATGGCCCATGTTACTTTTTTTTTAAGTGTAAACGTTATCTGCCATGTAATTGGTGCGGGAACTTGCCCTAATTTCATTTGTTCGAATTACTTGATAGTTGTGATTTAAATTAGTTTCTCTTTTTTAGTCATTTATTAACCCCCTTTCTCTTTCTTTGTTTGTTGCATGTGAAATCTATCTGGGTCCTCATGGGCTCTATCCTTGCATTTTCCTTTTGGGCCACGGAGGCCCAAAATTTTATTCGAGTTAGCCGACCATTTAAATCGAAGAACAGGTCCTTCAAAAATTGACGAACAGGGATTAGAGCTGATACGGATTTCTATACACTAGGTGTATACGAAAAAATGAAAAAGGAGGCTTAAAAGGCCCATCTATTATTTTGTAAATTGTATTTTGTTATTTTGGGCCTAAGCCCACCTATTTTCTATACTTTTTAGTTCTTAGGACAGGTGAAACAATTGGGCCTAAGGCCCAAAGATAAAAAATATGTTTCTTTTATGTTAGTTTAGGACAGATACAAGTGATTCAAATGGGCCAAAGGCCCCAAAACGAAAATGGACCCAAATATTGGCCCAGGCGGACAGAAAAACCAAATTTGGGCCGAAGTCTCTTTCCTCCTTTGCTTTTAGTGTGTTTTATTTACTTATCAATATTGCTACTTAATCTTAAGGTTTAAAAAAATTTAAATTCCCAAAAGACAACCATTTTGAATTAATTACTTAACTAAATTATTCATCCTTTACTTGGCTTAAAAATAAATAAATAAATAAATAAGTTTACAAAAGATTTCGCTTAGACAATATTGCAATAGTTCAATTTTGCAATTCAAGCTAACTTAAAATTATTTTAGCCAAATAATTAATTGCCGGATAACCGCATTAGCGGGTGTTCTAGATGCTTTAAAACCCTTCCTAGAACACTAATAAGAACCCCGAACCCATTTTTAAGTTTTCATTAGATTTCTGTTTTAGTCTTTTGAAAACGATAGTTTTAGTGGCGATTCTAAACCAGTCTAATTATATTTTTTAAATAAAACAGAATGGCGACTCTGCTGGGGATTTAATTAAGTTCTAACCATAAGATTTGACTTGTTTGATTAATTGTTATTAATTGCTGAATTGTTTATTTGTGCCTGATGTGTTTAAACTGTTATAACTGTTGCATTCATGGCATAACATATTCCGTCAAATGACGCTTATTTTTTATTTTCCACTTAAAGGACGATTATGCGGGCTGCAGTCATTCGTTAACCAAATTATTCTCGGGACACCCTGCCGAATGTAGTTGGCTACTGGATAGTCAACGGTCGTTAACTGTCCCAGCTCAAGTAGTCCGCTTGGGTCACTTATCCACTATAAACAAAGCTCACTCTTAGTCAAGACTAGTATAGATCTAAACTCAATCCCAAAACTAAGCACATTGGCCTAAGATGACCCAACACCCAAGGCGTGTCGGACCCATTAGATAGACCACCTTGAGTCCAAAGGGCCCACGACCAAAACGGACGTTCATACTTATGTGTTAAATTTGAAGGATGTATACACTATTTGAAAAGTCATTGTCCCTTAGGGTTAGGAGAAGTTCTTAATAGCTTTTTTCAGTCGAAGGAAGATTTTCACAAGCTGCTACCTAGAAGGGATGGACATTCGGAGATGGAAAGAAGTTCAAGATCGAAGAACGTTCCATGGAAGCTTAATTTAAGATTGTACCCCTACGCGAGACTGATTATTTTGTATCTCATTTCTCCTATTATGTATTCTCATTCAGTTTATTCGTAAAACTTGTATAAATTTGGATTTTGGGGACAATGAAATGTTTCAAATGACATATACATCCCTCAAATCGTTAGGCCTACCCTTGACATAAAAGGGTCACATATTTGTTTAGAGCGCGCAATAACTGTTTATGTGTTATAACTGCTTGTGTGATTATGTTGCTTTATTTGGAGATGTTCTAGCCTACTTTTTAGAAATTTTCTAGAAATCTCTAAGCACAAATATCAAGTCACTATCAAAAGTGCGTCCAAATACTTTTCGAGTATTTAGTTTCACCACAAAATTCGAACTTTATTTTTTCAAACCTTACTTTCTCATTTCAGAAAAAAGGTTAACCCTTTATCTCAAATCGGAAAGAGATTCAAGGTCGAACTACGTAGGACCTGAATTCTCATTCGTGAGATACGTAGGCAGTCGTTCAAGGATCGGTCCCCATTTTTGATAAATTCTATCTTTTCCAACTCCTACGAAGAAACTGGAATTAATTTCAATCGAACATCAGAAGTACGACAATACAATCGACTTTGTCTCGACCTAAGTCAACATTTCTGGTTCACTAAGCTCAAAATCAAATAGTCAAATTCCTGTCTATTTAGTCATTTCTCTATATATGTGGGTTAGTTTATCTTCAAATGAAGCAACTCTTACGTGTTTACAGTAATGTTTGTGATATTTTTGTATTATTTATCATCTACATAGACTAACACGTTTATCTTTTGAATTATTTTTCTTTGTCAGGTACCAAAAACTGATCTGTGTTGAGAAAATGGCTGAACATCCATACTTCACAAGGTCCAAAGACCCCAAAGATTCCTTTTCCGATCAATGTTTGTCAAAAGGCAAAGGAAAAGTGGTTGAAAATGTTGAAAACACTGAATTGACCGAAACTACTGTGAATGACCCCATCATTGCTGAACAGAACAAGTTGATTGCACAATTGTTCCAACAAATTGCTGAAATGAGGGTTGAAATGGATAAGACCCAAGATTTGACGAATCTGGCCATTGTTGCCAACACTCCTACTCCAGACAACGGAAGACCTCCACTCCATTTTCCTTCTTCGAATCAAACATCCGAACATTTTCCAACCAATTCAACCACCTCTACGAATCCAAAGCCTCCCATCATCGACCTAACCACCCCTAACCCACATCATGCTAGCTCATCACACCAAAAGTTACCTACTCCTCAAAACCCAAATACCAATTTCCAGAATTTTCCTCCGATCCGTCAAATCCCTACTCAAATTGTCCAAAACCCACCTACCACTCAATCCATACCTCTAAAAACTACATTTCATCTTTTAATATCGCCTAAATTGTACCCTCCCTTTACCCCATATTTTCAACCCGAACATTATGAGAAGAAGGAGAAGGAATGGAAGGTCATAAAAGGAAAGGCTGAACAAAGCATCAGAGAGGAAGTTATAAATGCAATGAAGGACGTTCAATACACCCCAGACATTGTGGGGCTGAATTATGAAGATTTGTGTCGTCATCCACATTTACAGCTTCCAGAAAGTTTTAAAGTACCAAGTTTGATACATTTAGTGGAGTTGAGAATCCTTTGACTCATTTGAGGGCTTATTGTGATCAACTCATTGGAGTTGGGAAAGATGAGGCTTTGTAGATGCGACTCTTTAGTCGAAGTCTAAAAGGAGAAGCATTGGAATGGTTTATTTCCAAAGAAATCAAGCAGTGGCCAAGTTGGAACGCTTTGGCTAAAGACTTCATTGAAAGGTTTGGTTGCTATGTAGAATTCATTCCCGATCGATACTCTTTGGAGATAATCAAACATAATTCTACTGAAAGTTATCGAGAGTATGCCTACCGTTGGAGAAGAGAGGCTGCAAGGGTTAGGCCTCCAATGACCGAGAAAGAAATTATTGAAGTCTTCGTGCGCATTCAAGAGCTGGAGTACTACAATAGGATGTTGCTCATTTTAGGAGGAAAGTTCAGTGAAATAGTCAAAATTGGTGAAGCTATTGAAGACAGTCTCAAGACTGGCAAAATCATCCGAATGACTCCTCGAGATGAATCCGCAGGACCATTGAGGAGGAAGAGGGAAGATGTTTCCTCTATCTCATTTGAATCGAGCCAAAAATCAAAGAGGCATGCCAGTGTTAATGTTCGAAAGCCTTTACCATCCAAAACCTACCCTTTAGCTCCACAAAATCCTTACTCTATCAAACCAAATTACCAAGCTTCACCACCAAATTATCCAAATTACCCAAATGCCCCTCATATCTACCAAGCTCCACAATACCAAAATTTCCAAACGCCAGCACCTTCTCGCCAAAATCCTCCCAGTTACCGCTAAGTACCTCCATCTTCACGAAATAATTACAATCTTGTTTGTCAAGAGTTTTTGAAGAAACCTTCTCGAGTCTTTACTCCTTTGGTTGAAAGTCGAACCCAACTCTTCGAGAAATTGAAAATGGTTGGTCTAATACAAACAATTGATCCAAAAAATGTCAATGTCAATTCCAGACTTTACCGACCCGATCTTCATTGTACTTACCATTCAGGAGGTACTGGACATACCACTGAGGATTGCATCAACTTGAAGCATAAAATTCAGGACTTGATTGATCAAGGAATTGTCACCCTTCCGACAGTCACTTCCAATGCCAATGGTAATTCATTGTTGAATCGTGGGGGATTCACTAGTAGCATGCTTGACCCAAAGTCTCAAGCACCTCCCCGTCTAAATGCCCCAAATTATTGTCAAATGCATCCGTCTCAACAAGGTCATTATGATCCTCCTCATCCGAGATTCGAGAAGAAACCTGCTCAAAAGTTTACGCCACTTATTGAAAGTCGAACAAAGTTGTTTGAGTGATTAACTATGGCAGGTTTTATTCATCCAGTTGGGCCCAAGCCAGTTGATACTAGCTCTAAATTCTATCAAGCTGATCGAAGGTGTGCGTATCATTGCAACAGTGTTGGGCATGATACTGAAGATTGTATTAATTTAAAGCATAAGATTCAGGACTTGATCGACCGAAAAGTGGTCGAGACCACTGTAACCAACGTCAACAGTAATCCTCTACCGAACTATGGAGGCGCCACTATCAATATGATAGAGACGGAGGATGAGTGGTGCATGGTAAAGGCGATAGTTTCGGCTGGTCCTGACTACCTTGAGAAAATTGTAGCTTCCCCGAGCATAAGTGAGAAACTCAATTTTAAGAGCATGACACCCCATCAAGTTTTTACTTCTATGTCAAGTGAGGCTCAGAACAAGAAGGGGATTAATTATGTTCCACCAAATTCTTTGCCTCATTTATGCCAGTCCTTTCTAGTAGAGGAATATGCCAATGATGACGGTCTTGGAGAAGGAATTGGGAATCTTTTTGTAGAAGCTGATGTTGCACCCAAGAAGATGATCGAGACACCAGGCATACGAGACGCTGAGCCAATGGAGCAAGTTCTTAATTGGACTTCCACTCCGCTCTTGATTCCTCGCTCATCTTGATAGACAAAGATGAATCTTATGCTGTTTTTAAAATCGGTGGTAGTCCGAATGAGGCCCGGAACTCACCTTTTAAGTCATTTTACCTAATTATGTTTTAATTTCTCTCGTAATGTTTTGAAAAGGGTAAAATGGCTCATAGTCATAGCCAAAGTTCGTATTTCCTTATTTTCAATTAAAGCCTTTTCTATTGCAAAAATTTATTTTTGTTTTCTTTAACTTTTCTATCTAACGGTCTTTGTTTTTTTTATTTTTGTAAAAATAATTTTTTAAACCTATCAATATCAGTCATGTCATAAGCCAAATGAACAAAATGAGGTAGATGAAGATGAGTTTGAAGAGCATGATGAGGAGATCATGATATTTGAACACCTTGTCAAAGATTTGAAACAGTTCAAGAATCCGAATAAGTCGAATCTGGATGAGACAAAAACTGTAAATCTGGAAAAGGATGATTGTGTCAAAGAAGTCAGAATTAGGGTCCATCTAAGAGAAGATCTGTAAAGAGAACTCAATAGTTCACTGGAAAATACATCAATGCATTTGTTGGATCACATGTCGTGGTTGAACATAGACATTCATCTCAAGTTTACAATCAACGCAGATGCTATCAAGAGTTATGATATTTGAAGATTCAGAGTTTCTTTTATTTCTTTCCTTGTAATTGCATTTTTTATATGTAATCGTCTTATGTTCTGTAGTTAGAAAATTATTATTTATAATGAATTATGTTCGACCTGAATTCTCGAGAATGAGATACGTAGGCGGCCTCTGTCGGCCTCGGTCACTTCCTTATCAAATTTTCTTTTTCGTTAATCCTCGAGAGGTGAACTATGTTTGACCTGATTCCTGCCTCAACGGGATACGTAGGCGCCACTATGGCTCGGTCATACCTCCTATAAGATTTCTATTTTTTCTTTTACAATAGAAACTGGGACAAAACTTTTGAGAGGGACTCAAAAATTCTCAAAAAAAAAGATCTCTATAACAAGTCGAGACTGAAGATACATTGTGAATCGCAACTAGGATAGAATTTTTGAAAGGGTCTCAAAAATTCTACAAGTCATAAATCAACAGTTTGAGATATCCCAAGACATCTAACTGGGACATAAATTTTTGAGGATGGCCTCAAAAATTTCTTCAAGCATCACTAGAAGTTTTTAGTGAATTTTGAATATTTCAAACATATCAGAAGTTTAAAGCTAACTTCAAATATCTCAGGCATCGCTAAGTTCATAGTCAACTGCAGCACTCTCCGACACCTTTGGATCTTAGAGTCAACTGCAAAACCTTTCATTTATAGTAGATTTTGGGACGACCGTGTCAGATATTTCCCAAGATTTAAGGATTTTAGAATTCTCCAAAACAAGCTCTTGGACATGTCAAAAGTTTGGAACCAAGGGTGTTCATTTAAGCTTGACGTGACATGATACTTGGCAGTGACCCTTTTCAATTACAGCTCTTTGAAAACCTTTTCTTAAAGATTTTATCTACATGTTTCAAATATTTTTTGCATAAAAATTTTTGACTTGTCTATCGAGAAACAAGAGATCGGAGCGATCAACTGAAAATAGCAAGACAAGTAGCAAGCGTTTGAAGAAGTCAACACAGATCAGCTTGTTTTAAAAACTAACAATTTTTTTGTGGATGCAGGTCTATAAAATTGCCTCAAGTTCACCACATTCCTCCATTCAATGAATATGGAGAAGTCAAAAGGGCGAGGAGCTCCCCAAAATTGACAACTTTTCTGTGGATGCAGGAATGTCATTGAAGTTTTTTAGGAGAAAAAAAAACAGTTCAGAATACAAGCAACAACACCTCGGTCAAATTCCCAGCAAAGCATGAGTCACAATGAGTACAAATGTTAAAATATGAACAGACACAGTAATGTGAAACCCCTTAGAGGGACTTTTCTACAGTATTTATCAAATAAGCTAATGTCACCCATGATAGGGACATCATCATCATTTTATCAATGGAATATCAACATGATCTCACCAATGGATCATCAATGAAGAATCATCATCTTATCAATAGAGCATCAATGTCATCACCCAGAGTGACATCAACATAATCCTACTAGTGGATCATCAACGCAGAATCATCGTCCTATCAATGGAGCATCAACATAATCCTACCAATGGACCATCAACGAAGCATCATCGTTCTATCAATGGATCAACATTATCCTGCCAATGGATCAACATCATCTCGCCGATGGATCATCAATCATTATCCTATAAATGGAGCATCGACATCATCATCCTATCATGTAGCAGCATTATCCTACCAATGGATCATCATCATCCTATCAATGAAGCATCATCATCCACAATATCAAGTCATCATCTACTACGTCAAAAACCGATGGAGGCTGACGTCACAACATTTATAGAAAAGAACATTTGCTGAATACGACAAAACGTATCACTTCTCTATTTAAATTATAGTTTCTGCTAACAAGTTCATTTCATTCCTTGTCGAGAACATCCAAGAGGATGAATTCTCAAATCAAACCACAGGTGCAGACGACATCAGAAAAGATGCAGCACAATATGAAACTTTTTCTTAGCACAAGCTGAGGAGCGAATATTCATCGAGCCATCCACTTCGTTACAGCTGCATAATCATCGAGTCATCCATCTCGTTACAGTTGGCTAATCATCGAGTCATCCACCTCGTTACAGTTGGAATATTATCGAGTCATTCACCTCGTTACAATTGGAATATTATCGAGCATCTACCTCGTTACAGTTGGAATATTATCGATCTATCCACATCGTTACAGTTGGAATATTATTGAGCATCCACCTCGTTACAGTTGGAATATTATCGAGCCATCCACCTCATTACAGTTGGAATATTATCGAGCCATCCACCTCATTACAGTTGGATAATTATCGAGTCATCCACCTCGTTACAGTTGGATTATTATCAAGCCATCAGGCTCGTTGCAGAGATCATCAGAGTTTGCCATGCACAAAACAATCAATGACATCTCCAAATCCTCAGCAAATCATGAGTTGTAATGGACATACGGTGTTCGAAAGCGGTATCCATTACCTTTTACTCTTAATATTTCTTTATTTTCTCATCTAGTTGAAAAAGATGTTTATGTTTATCCAATAAGATATGCTCATTTGTTATATGAATGATCTTTTTTTATATTTGACTCAAACCGCTAGCTAGAGCGGCACTATGTCTACTATTTATTTACTTTGAGTGTGCAGACATATACTGAACATACTTATGTGACATCTTTCACAACAAAAGTAACTGAAAAGCATCGTAAGAGATGCTACCACTTTTTCCAATTACAGTTTCTACTAACAAGTATATTTCAGTCTTTGTCGAAAGCATCCAAGGGGATGAATTTTCAACCACAGGTGCGGACGACATTAACAAGGATGCAGCACAACGTGGAATTTTTTCTGAGCAGCGAACTAGGACATAGTCCGAAGAGGAGTATCAAACTCTTAGGACACGAGCTGAGTAGCGACTTCTACCATAATCAAACCACACTCCTATTAGAAGGCATGTGGGTTTTTCTTAGGTTTATCAGTTTCAGTTTTGCATCCGAAAAATTTTGGTTTCCACTGGAAGCAGCTTTCCAATCCTGAGTGACAATGCGCCAAAAGCTTTGGAAATTATGTTTGAGTAAGTTCTTACTTATGGATGTGAAGAGCTCCACATTCATGGCTAAGATGTTGCAAACCTCATTTTCATACTCGACTTACTTTGTCATTTTCCAGAACCAAAGGTTATCTCACATAATAGATTTCTTTTTCAACCGATTGGGTCGAACTACAAGCAGCCTGATTCCTTAAGTTGAGGGATATGTAGGCAGGATCGATGTTAAAACTCGGTTGTATTCCAACATTCGCTCTTAAATCTTATTCTTGAGCATTCTGGTCCCTTCATAATTCGATATCGGGATGACTTTTGAATTGTTTCAAAATTGTGCGTCAAATCAAGCGTATCGAACTACAAGTGGCCTAAATTCTCATATGGTCTAAGATATGTAGGAAACCCATTTCCGGGGTTCGGCCATAATTCCTAAAGTCCGTACGAAATCCCTCTCCTAAAGGGTTAAGATGTGGTCGGTCAAAATTGGATTCGTTAATTTCATTTTTCTTGGATTTCTTTCATCAATCCAAGTAAAACGAGGGATAGTTGTTGACACTGAATTTTGACCCTCCCCGATAATAATTAATTCGCGAGTTTCTTAATTTCCAAACGATTTAGAATAATTACTTTATAAAATTCAAATAGTTTTTCAAGGTTATTTTAAGCAACTCCAATTGATATTTACAATATTTTGAATAATAAATATATCTCTTAATTATATATGCAATTAGCATATTTTTACAAATAGTTGAAAAATCATATCAAAAGATAAATATTTTATTAATTTAGTTTTGGTTTAAATTATAGTTTTAAATTTTTGAATTAATTAGCTTTTATTTTAAATTAATTATTTTATAATTAAATTAATTACTTTTTATTTCGTTGAGATTAAGAAGCTGACTAATTAATCATATCGATTCATTTTTATTTAAATCTTAGTCAAATTTGCTAACCAACTCGATTTGGCTAATTTCCTAAGTCAATCTACACCTCACCTTTAAACCCAATCAAAAGACCCATTTTGGGCCTATTTGGAAATTTTCCAGCAGGCCAAATCAACTCCAACAACCCACTATTTTCCAATTCCCTTGCAATTCCCATCGACCCAACACATCATTTGAGCAACCTACCAAATTAATATCCGACCCAGTCCACCTTCTTTCCTAAAAGACCCAGAAACAAACATCTTCAGCAGCAGTTAAACGATAACAGCAATAACAGCGTCTTCACGCTAGCAGAAGACGACAGAGCCATTAATGCTCGACGACAGCGGCTCAGACAGCAACAACGACATACAACATTCATCAATTCACGCGTGCCCAACAAATTAATTGTCGTTTTGTTCCTTCGCCTTGACGAACAGTACGCTCATTCAATTCTTGAGCAGAGCGGGCAGCCACGCTTCGTCCTTGAGGACGTGGGATCGAAACACGTCGGGTCCAAGGACAACCGAATCAATCCCAAGCGTCGATTTCCCCTTTTCTCTTTCAGAATGGGGCAATTTTTTGGAGAAAAAGTTGTTTAGCTTGATTCGTGAAAAGAATTTTGAAGTTTGAATTTGGAATGGGCCTCGTTTCACCCGTTTTTTGCCCTAATTTCATGGATAAATAGTTCCATATCCTTAATTGTCAAGGGGGAATATTTATTTTAGGAGAAAAATAACAAAGAACGATTTAAGCAAAGATTAGCCAAAAACATACGAAATACATTTTTTGAGAAAACAGGGGAGATTCTTTTTTTATGGAAAAATATTTGAGTCAAGGAAATAAAATCATACAGTGAAAATACATAGAACTCTTTGAGAAAAAGTAGGCTCTAGTCTCAGAAAATACTATAAAGAGTGTTCAGTTTCAGCTTCTCCTTTCCGAACGCGACTTTCCCGCTGCTCGTTGGAATTTTCGAAGCTTGTGTGTGGTGGTGGAAAAGCTCATCTTTGTTTGTTGCTGCCCCAGTTTAGCTGCCCAGGAGAAGGTGACAACTTCGTCTTTATCTCATTTAGTTTCGTCTCTTTTTGTCTCGAATGTCTCTGTCTTATATGCCTAACGTGAGCTAAATACCGACGTTACGCTTTTTAAATGTTAAGTTGTTTTCATTCTGTTATGTTTGGAATTAGTTCGGGATTTGCTTTCCTTGGTGAATGTTTGCAATGCTCTTCACACTCTGTTTTCGATTAATTAAGTTTTATTCATTCTGGATTTTTCAAAGATTTGCTTTTGACTATAGTTCTGTTCTTTTGTACGTGTGTTTGGAGGCCGGTATTTGGTTTTATATCAGCCTAGTTTTATATAGCTTTTTCATTGGAACCTTTGATGTTATTACCCCACTTGTCGGAGCAAGTTTATTTGCTTGAAATTTTCTTTAAAAAATGAAATGCATCTTTGCTCTTCTCAAGTTTGTTCCGTACTCTCTCGATTTTAGATGGTCCAGTTTCTATCTATTTAATAAGAGCATTAGTTTAGCATGACATTTCTTTAGTATTGTGTCCCTATTTATTACATCTTGCATCCTCGAGTGATAATATTTGTTTAGGATCACTATGACCATATCTTGGATTTCTATCATGTTTATGTATTTGTCCTCATGTTCACTATTTGTAATATTATGAGAAGCATGTTTTGCTCCTGCTTTCTGTTAGTCGTCACTAGTATATATTTGGTCTTTTGATGTTTACTTTGGCTTAACTTTGGTCTGAGTCAAAGGGTTCATGAATAAGATTTTTATCATATTCTTTGTTATCTGGAAAAATAATTTTAAGTAGGTGTACTTTGAGATAAATGTTTAATAGTCATATTTAGTAGATGACATATTTGCTCATTGTTTCTTTTAAATCTCATCACTTGGAATTCTTACCTTTGCTATCTCAAGGATAATGATCACCTTGCTTTCATTGCTAGGAGTTATTGTATGTTTGAATTTAACCTTATCATGAGTGTCATTTTGTCCATATATACACATGTCATATTCTAAAACCTCCTTGCTTTAGTCTGCAAGTATTTGAATGACCACTTCACTTATTCTCATATATTTTCTTTTATTAATTCGTTGCTTTGTTCCATGTCATTTTCCTCTAGCTAATTTATGTTTTTTTCTGTGTTTATGGTGTCGACCGAGTCCCTTGGGATTTCCCACTTCCTCTTGCATCTGTGAGATAGAGCCATGAAGGCTCATTTTTTCTCCATTGAGTCACCCATCATGGAAAATTAAGGAAGCTGGTGTACAGGTTGAAAGCAGCAAAATAATGCTGGAAATTAAATTTTCAAGCTCCGAAAAAGTCGAAAACAAGCTGATATACCTGTTGTATACACCGATATACAGTCAAAAAATATCATATACAGGGCAAAACGTGAAAAATACATGTGGAAAATGCGGAAATACATAGTTAAAACAAAATTACAGGTTCGGGAGTCTGGCGGTATACATGACCTTGAATATACACTTGGTGTATATCATGGTCAATGAAGATGGAAAAAGGGCCTAAAGCCCAATGAATTATTATTTTATTTGCAAATTTGGGAAAAGCCCAAATTCAATATGTCTTCCCTTTTCCATTTATTTTATGGTATTTGACTAACACTTTGATTATCTTATGGTTTAATTTAATTAAATTCCCAAGGATGGTCATTTCATTTTATTTTTCAAATTAAATTATATATATTTTATTACTTATTTTAATGTTAGTCTTGTCAACACTTAATTTATTTCCCTTTAGGTAAACCCCCCATTAGTCCTATTCCCCTAAGATGATTATAAATAAATAAATAAAAATAGTGAATAAATAAAAGTGAATTTCTTTTTCTTACTTAGTTAAAATTTTAAAATTAGTCAAAATCATTTTAAGTCAAATCGCCAGTCAGCCGCAAGTTAGCGGACATTCCAAGGGCCTAACAGCTTCTCGGAATGTACATTGAACTTCGAACCCTTTCATTTTCAATTGATTTACCTGTTTAAATCTTTTGAAAACTTCAAGTTTTTTTTTTCTTCATTTTTTACTAAAAAAATTAAGTGGCGACTCTGTTCTTTTGGAAATTCGATTTCTCTTAAACCATAAGTTTAATTGATTTTTCAAAAACTTAGTCATTTTTCTTTTATTTACCTTTTCGAGTAAAACAGAAATGGCGACTCTGCTGGGGATTTGAATAGTTCTAACCTTAAGATTAATTTATTTGGCTACGTATTTTAACTGTCTACTTATTTTATTTATCGTATATATTGAATTGTGGCATTCATGGCACCCAATTCCGCCAAATGGCATATAGTTTGCATTAGGAAAAAGGGAGGTTACATTGCTTTCCACGGCTGTCCTTCAGAAAAACACATTTGAATTATTTTCGAAGTGATAAACGAATAGTTGGCTTGTGGTCATCCAACGTCGTTTATTATACTTCACCTCGTAGTTTGTTTAACTCGGGTTCCCGTTCTTTCAAAAACCAACTCTTAGTCAACTAGCGTAGAGCGAAACCAAATCTCTTTTAGCGCATTAAACTAAGATGACCCAACACCCAAGGCGTGTTGAGTCCATTAGAGAGACCACCTTGAGTCCAAAATGACCCATTGCCCAAACGGACGATCATATTTATGTGTTAAATTTGAAGAATGTATACGTTTTTGAAAAAACTATTGTCCCTTGGGGTATGGAGAAGACTATAGCCTATTTTAGTAGAAAGAGATACTATTCCATCCAAAGGCGTCAACATTCGGAGGTGAAAAGAAATCAAGTTCGAAGGACCTTCCAGGAGGCATAGTTTAGAGTTGTACCCTGTGTGGAATTAATTATTTGTATTCAAATTCCCTACTATGTATTCCCATTTGGTTTACTTATAAAGTTTGTATAAATTTGGGTTTTAGGGCATTGGAGTGTTTCAAATGATGTATACATCCTTCAAATCGTTAGGCCTACCCTTGGCACAAAAGGGTCACATATTTGTTTAGAATGCACAATATATGTCTATGTGTTATAACTGTTTGTGTGAATGTGTTGCTTTAGTTGGAAATATTATAGCTCACTCTTCTTCAAATTGTTTTTAGAACCTTTAAGCATAAACATCGAATCACTATCAAAGAGTGTGTCCAAATACTTGTCGATTCTTTAGTTTCCCAACAAAATTCGAACTTCATTTTTCAAATCTTACTTTTTCATATCAGAAAGATATTCGTCATCTCAAATCAAAAGAGATTCAAGTGGGTCAAACTACGTAGAACCTGAATTCTCTCTCGTGAGATACGTAGGCAACCTTTCAAGGCTCGGTCCACATTTTTGAGAAGTTCTATCTTTTCCAACTCTTGCAATTTCATCTCAATCGAAAATCAGAAGTATGTCTATGAAATATGCAAAAAAAAAAAAAACTTGTCTCGACGCGAGTCAATCTTTCTATCACTAATCCAAAAGTTAAATAGACAAATTTCTGTCTATAGCCATCTTTTCTATATTCGTGGGCTAGTTTATCTTCAAATGAAGCAACACTTATGTGTTTACAGTAATGTGTGTGATATATTGTATTATTTATCTTCGACACAAACTAACACATTTGTCTTTTGAGTTATTTTTCTTTGTCAGGTACTTAAAACTGATTTGTGTTGAGAAATTGGTTGAACATTCAAAGTTCTCAAAGATTCCTTCCTCAATTGAAATTTGTTGAAAGAAAAAAGAAAATGACCAGAATAGTGAAAATACTGGCATGACTGAAGTTGCTATAGTTCAACCCTCTGCCGTTGAACAAAATGAGTTAATTGCACAGTTGATGCAACAGATTGCTGAAATGAGAGTTGAGCTTCAGAAAAAGCAAGATTTGTCGATTCCGACTGTCGATGTCAACACTCTAGGTGATGGAATTCTTCCACTCCATTTTCCTCCTCTGAATTCAAACTTGGAACATATCCAGAATAACTCACCCTCCAACCCTACTCGAAATCCCTCAACTATCAACTTAACTACCCCAAATCTTCATCAGACCAACACATCATACCAAGCACCACCTCCACTTCAAAGCCTGAATCCCAACCCTCAAACCTTCCTTCCATGTCAAAGCCTAAATGCTAACAACTCTCAAACATTCCCTCTATTTCAAAGCCTAAACATCAATAATCCTCAAGCATCCCTTTTCATGTACCAAACCCCTGCTCATGGCACTCAAAATCGACCAAACGCTCAACGCCTACCTCCAAAAGTAACTTTTGATATTCCAGGCCACACCGAACCACACTTTCACTATACTAGTTGTTCCGAACTTGACCACTAAAAAGAGAAGGAGAAGGAATGGAGGACCAAAGAGGAAAGGACTAAGAAGATCATGAAGGAAGAGATTGTGAAAGTGATAAAAGAACTTGATTACTCTTCTGAAGAGGTGGGGCTGAACTACGAAAATTTATGCATTCATCCGAATTTGGACCTTCCGGAAGGGTTCAAAGTGCCAAAGTTCGTCACTTTTAATGGAACTAGAAATCCTCTAGCACATCTGAAAGTATATTGTGATCAATTGGTGGGAGTTGGCAAAAATGAAGCATTGTTGATGCGCGCGCCGCTTCAATCGAAGTCTAAATGGAGAAGCTTTGGAGTGGCTTACATAACAAGAATTAAAACAATGGACGAGTTGAAATGCACTCGCAAGGGATTTCACTGAAGATTTGGACATAACGTAGAAGTTGCCCCTGATCGTTACTATTTGGACAAGATCAAACAGAAATCTACAGAAAACTATTGAGAGTACGCTCTTCGTTGGAGAAAAGAAGCCGAGAGAGTAAAACCTCCCATGTCAGAACGTGAGATCACTGAAATGTTTATTCGAACTAAAAAGCCTGAGTACTATGAAAGAATGTTGTGCATGATGGGACAAAAATTCGTTGAGATCATTAAGGTGGGAGAAGCTTTGGAAGATGGTTTCAAAACTGGAAAGGTCAAAAACCTTATTGCATTGCGAGCTAATGACAAAGCTACCATAATTAGTGATATGGATATATCAAAATAAAAAGAAGAAGAGGTCTCCATGGTCACGGCTACTCATATGCGATCAACTCCACAAAAGAAATATCGAAACCACAATGTCAATCAGAAACGATTCCCTCGTCCAAACTTTAGGAAAGCTCCTAAAGTATTTACACCACTAAGAGAATCTCAAACTCAACTTTATGAAAGGTTGAAAGAAATGGGTATGCTCCATCCTATAGAAGGAAGACCAGCCAATCCTTTGGGCAAATTTTACAGGGCTGACCACAGATGTACTTATCATTCAGGAGCTGTTGGACACGACACAGAGAATTGTTCAACCCTCAAGCACAAAATTTAGAACATGATCAACAACAATTTAATCAATATTGATTAAGCCTCCTCAAACTATAGCATATTGGATGCTTAAGGGTAGGCACAAGACGTCTTTGAACAAGGTCATGTGAAGTATGCCCAATATTGGTCAGAATTTTGCATATGAAGTTTTGTTATCTTTCTTTTGAAAATGCATATTTAATCTCTTTTTTCCCATTTTATCGCACATTCCTTGTAATGAACTACGTTCGACCTGAATTCTCGAAAATGAGAAACGTAGGCGGCCTGTGTCGGCCTCGATCGTTTCCTTAGTCATATTTCTTATTTATGTTAATCCTTGAGAGGGGAACTACGTTTGACCTGATTCCTGCCTCAACGGGATACGTAGGTGCCACAACGGCTCGATCATATTTTCCAAAAAATTTCTATTATTTTTTTTTATAAATGGAATTTGGGACAGAATTTTTGAAAGGATCTCAAAAATTCATTTGAGAAGATCTCTCCAACAAATCAAGATTGAAGATCAAAATGCTATGCGGTTAGTTTTAAGTGGATCTCAAAAAAAAAATTAGAGAATCAAGTTTGCAACTAGGACAGAATTGTTGAGGTGATCTAAAAAATTCCACAAAAATGTCATTGGCTAAAGGACTTATACCTTTGATTATTGAAGCAAACTGGGACAGAATTTTGAGGAGGGACCTCAAAATTCCAGAATAAGCAACCTCAGAATTAATAAAGTAAGTTACAAGAGTTTTTCCGAATTTTAGACTGGGACAGAATTTTTGAGGAAGGTCCTCAAAAATTCCATCAAAACTATCTTGCAAAGGACGGACGAGCGTGTAAGCCAACTGCATGAAGGAGCATGGAGACAAGACCAACACAAATCAGTCTTTCAAACTAAGAATTTTTCTTTGGATGCAGGAACAACAAAGTCACAAAGATGGCAATGTAAAGCTATCAAGCGTGACAAAAGGCGTCATTTGCACATATCGTGGCCTTATCAACATAACTAAAAAAAACCTTCCATCTCATTTTATCTTCATTTCATCATGTTGCCTCAAGTGATTTCTAAACATTTTCTTTTTATTTTTGCAGGAATATTGAAGACAAACGCTAATAGATTCTTTCAAAGTTTTAAGAAACGAGTTGGAGAATCTTTAGTGACAAGTCAGATCAAAGTCACAATTAGGCTCATCATAGCCTAATCCTGATAAGACAAATGACTTAATCTGACGCTTTATCTTTATTTATATTCTTTACTTTATCATCGATACTAATGTTTGGTGTTAAGCTTTGAAGGTGATAGTATTGATAAAGTCAGGATCATATGTGAAATCGACATCAAATCTGAAGATGATCAAAAGTGACACTATCTTAGAAGTGTTGCAAGGGAAAATCACCAAGTCCATAACATCAGAATAGATGTTGGAGATTGCAACATCCTCATGACAATCGAAGTTATCGAAACGTTACAAGTTTTCGATAACGATTGAAGATTTCAACAACAAACTCAAATTTTGTTGAGTTTAATCTGTCAGGGAAGACGGGAGTGACTTTAATCTTCATGTGAAAGAATTAAATCATTCACCTCGTTAATTCTGTCTTTTTAAAGAGAGAATCATAGTCGCGACGTGCATATACGTCGATATAGTTTTTTAGTATGATTTGTCACGTAGCAATTTAGGCATACGTGTTTCTTGACTATGTCAGGGTCGAGATTTCAAAGTCTGTTGGGTATCCACCCCATAAGTGGATTATGTGTTTTCATTGGCCGATCAAAGACTTTAATATATAGTTTGTTGGGGGATCCACCCGATAAGTGGTTCGTATATTTGTTTGTCCATTTCAGGTTCCTATTTTTAACTATATTAGAATATTCTAGCCATCCACCTCGTTACAATTGGAATATTATCGAGACATCCACCTCGTTACAGTTGGAATATTATCGAGCATCCACCTCGTTACAGTTGGAATATTATCGAGCATCCACCCCGTTACAGTTGGAATATTATCGAGCATCCACCTCATTACAGTTGAAATATTATCGAGAATCCACCTCATTACAGTTGGAATATTATCGAGCCTCCACCTTGTTACAGTTGGAATATTATCGAGTCATCCACCTTGTTACAGCTAGAATATTATCGAGCCATCCACCTCGTTACAACTGGAATATTATCGAGTCATCCACCTCGTTACAGTTGGAATATTATCGAGCCATCCACCTCGTTACAACTGGAATATTATTGAGCATCCACCTCGTTCCAGTTGGACTATTATCGAGTCATCCACTTCGTTACAGTTGAAAAATTATCGAGCCTCCACCTCATTACAGTTGGAATATTATCGAGCATCCACCTCGTTACAGTTGGACTATTATCGAGTCATCCACCTCGTTACAGTTGGAATATTATTGAGCCTCCACCTCGTTACATTTGGAATATTATCGAGCCTCCACCTCATTACAGTTGGAATATTATTGAGCATCCACCTCGTTATAGTTGAAATATTATCGAGCCTCCACCTCGTTATAGTTGGAATCTTATCGAGCATCCACCTCGTTACAGTTGAACTATTATCGAGCATCAACCTCATTACAGTTGGAACATTATCAAGCCATATGGCTCGTTGCCGAAATCATCGGTGTTTACCATTTACAAAGAAAGCAATGACATCTCCAAATCTTTAACAAATCATGAGTTGTAATGCGCATATGATTTTCAAGAAAACATCATCGGTATTTTTTAAGGGAGAATTATCTTCATGCATAGTAAGAAAGTCAACATTGGCTGCATCATTTCTCTTTGCAAAAAAATGACATCAAGAGAATCATCAACAACGAGATCAAGAGAATTGTCAACATATTACATCAGCCTATTTTATTACTTTGACATCAAAGGAAGAGCACATTGAAGATTGTATTGCAAATATGAGACACAAGAGTTATTTGCTTTACGTCAAACTCGATGGAGTTGACGTCAAATGTTTGAGGAGGGCAATTAAGTGTCAACGCGGTAACAGACACTATCTCCCCATTTGAATTGCATTTTATGCTAATGAGTTTTATCTCAGTCTTTTCCGAGAGCATCCCAAGAGGATGAATTCTCAAAACAGACCACAGGTGCGGATGACATCAAAAAGGATGCAGCACAACGTGGAACTTTTTCTTAGCAGCGTACTGGGACATAGTCCAAAGAGGAGTGCCAAACTCTTAGGACGCGAGCAGAGGAGCGACTTCCACCACAATCAAACCACACCCCTATCAGAAGGCATGTGGGTTTTTCTTTGGGTTTGTTGGTTTCAGTTTCGCATCCGGAAATTTTTTGGTCTCTACCGGAAGCAGCTTTTCAATCTGAGTGACAATGCACCAAGAGCTTTGGAAATTATGTCCGTGTAAGTTCATATTTATGGGTGTGAAGCACGCCACATTCATGACTAAGAGGTTGCAAGCCTCTTTTCATACTCGACTTACTTCGTCATTTTCCAGAACCAAAGGTTATCTCACATAATAGATTTCCTTTTCAACCGATAGAGTCGAACTACAAGCAGCCTGATTACTAATGTTTAAGGATATGTAGGCAGGCTCAATGTTGAAAACTCGGTTGTACTCCAACATTCTCTTGTAAATCTTACTCTTGAGCATTCCGATCCCTTCATAATTCGGTGTCGGGATAGCTTTTGATTTCTTTCAAAATCGTGCGTCAAATCAAGCGTATCGAACTACAAGTGGCCTGAATTATCTTATAGCCTAAGATATGTAGGAAACCCATTTCCAGGGTTCGGCCATAATTCCTAAAGTCCATACCAAAAGCCCTTTACTAAGGTGAAGATGTGGTCGGTCAAAATTGGATTAGTCAATTTCATTTTCCTCGAATTTCTTGCATCAATCCAAGTAAAATGAGGACAGTTGTTGACATCCAATTTTGACACTCCCCGATAAGAATTAACTTTCGAGCTTCTTAATTTCCAATGATTTGGGATAATTTGTTTTACAAAAATTCAAAAAATATTTTCTTTTAGTTCTGAAGCAATTTTAGTCTCTTTTTTTTTATATAGTTTTAAAACAATGTGTATATTTTTGTATGTAATTATTACATTTTTTATGAACATTCAAAAAAAAAAAATCATTTCAAGAAGATGTTATTTTTTTTAGTGCTTTATTAATTAGCTCACTTAATACTAATTTATACTTTCGAATCAATTATATCACAAGTAAATTAATTATTTTATTTTATTGAGATTAAGAAGCTCGTTAGTTAATTATGTTAATTCATCTTATTTAATTACTAACCGAATTAACTAAATGAATTCAATTTGGCTAGATTGTAATTCATTTACCTAACTCTTTTATTGTAATTTTAGCCATTTATTTCCTCACCAACTCAATTTGCAAGACCAATTTTTGGGCCTTGCTCTTAAATCAGTTCAGCCCAAAAAGAATAACAATACATTCAACAACCCATTTCAATAATGCACATACAGCAGCAACATGACCCCACCCCTATACCTTTTGTTCTTCTTCTCCAGAAGCTCAACGAAACCCATTCTAGACGGGACAAAAATCAAAACC
>JAJOOR010003420.1:0-104784 GCA_036250505.1 Solanum acaule
AAGAATTACTTAGTTATTATTCATACTTTGTTAATCGCTTATGGTTCCCACAACCCTAGTTATGAAAGTTAGCTACTCATTATCTGAAAAACACAATCAAAATTTATTAAAATAAATATGCTTGTGTTAATCATAAAAAGTTAAGAACAATAGCTAAAGTATCATTTATTACTCACGAATATAAATAAATAATAAAGGAGAAGAAAGAATAAACCACAATTCTCCGGCCTCCACGGCGGCTCTTCCAAAGTTCCTAAGCTAGAAGAAAATTTATATTGTGTCTTGTATCTTGGTTCTTCCTCTTTTTAAATAATTATTTCCATGCGCTATTTATAGATGTAGGAAACCCTAAATAAAATAATTGAGTCCAAACAAATTAGGGGATCAAAACCCGAAAGGAATTGATTTCCGTAACTTATTTGCTGTTTCTGGAATATTTTCTTGCCGCCGCATTCCAAATAATTAGATGGCCTTCGCTGCTGACGTGTGGCAGTCATAAGCCTAATTCAAATTGAATTGGCATTCATCTTTGCACCATATATATAAATATATTATTTTAATAAATTTAATCCATTAAGCTGCCTGCTTGATTCCTTCTTCAACCTTTCATCTTTAATTCGTTTTAGCTCCAAACTTCTTCATTTTCCCACCAATTTAATCCTACAAATAAAATATACCATTTAACACAATTTATAAAATTCATGCTCAAAAATGAAAAATATAAATAATAAATGTTAGGAAATAGTGATTAAAAATATGTATTTTTAGCCTCACATCAAGATGAGACGAGATATGACCCATTTGGGTCTCTAACTGTTTGATTGAAACTGAATGAGAGGTGATAGTCAGGTTGAGGGTAGACACGTCTTCTTTCATACCTTTTAGCATTTTGTCAGACCCTTCAACTTTGTTTAGAATACGCAAGAGCATATCCTCAGACCTACCACCTCTGAATCCTTGGGCTTCTGACGCTCGTGGGGAGGAACATATCTATCCTTCTCCTTATCCTTCCAATTTGGATTACGGTCCCTTTATTCACGATCTCGACCCTTCCAGCCTTCATCTCTAACCCATCCTTGATTACCACCCTGCCTTGGGTAGTTTGAGTGGTAGCCCCCGCCTTGGTTAGCTAGAAAATTCAGTTCCTCGTCATACATGGCTTCAAACTTCATCTCCTCAGGATTCGCACCCCCAATTCCCACAATATTGACACCACGGGGACCAACCCCCATGACATTTTTGGATAAGATGTCAAAGTGATCTTAGCCATGTTTTGGTTTCTCTCATTATCTTTTTCAACATGTTCGTTGGATAGCTGAAATGTGACCAGTGAGACCTAATCATTGTGGGTGTACCATGCCCTGTTGATGGTTGTCATGCCATCGAGAAGTTGAGCTACTACTGCATATGGTTGCAGCATTAATCCTCCAGGCGAGAGTTGGTCAGCTACACCTTTGTTCATCGAGTCTAGACTTCGGTAAAAGTATTGAAGAAACACATTATCAGGTAGACCATGGGTTGGGCATTGTAGCACCAATTTCTTAAACCAGAGCCAAGTTTCGTGCAGAGGCTCTCCATTCAAACGCTTGAAGCTTTTGATGCTATCCCAAATAGTCATCATTTTCGAGGGAGGAAAAAATCGCACATTGAATGCTGTGACCAACTCCTCCCACGAAGTTATCGAGTTACGTGGCAACTCAGCTAGCCACTTGCACGCCTCCCCCATCAATGAAAAGGGGAATAGCCTCAATCGAACTGAATCCAGCGAGATGTTTTTGATTGAGAATGGTCCATACACATCTACGAAGTTTCGGAGATGCTCATGTGGGTCCTTATGTGCTAGTCCACTGAAAAGTCCCTTAAGTTGTAAGAGTTGCAACATGGTGCTCGTTATGTGGAACACCGTATTTCCCTCTGTTGGATGTAGACGGATGGCTCCAACACCTCCCATGAGATATGGATCATTGATGTTGGGCTCTTGGACATTGTTGACGTTGCCGATGTCATCCTGATGGCCCACCTGGCTCCTGTTACTATCCTTAACACTCATACTTTCTGAAATGTTTACACAATGAACAAAACAAAACTAAATATTAAGTAAGTAAACTAACACTAAGAAGAACAAAAATTCTACTAATCTAAGAATTCTCAAATAACACCACTCCCCGGCAGCGACGCAATTTTGATTCTTATCGTGACCAACGACACTAACCTATAGTACGAGTGTCTACGATCATCAATAATATAGTAACCCAACTAAAGGTTGGGGTCGTGTCCCAAGGGAGTGGTTTTGAGAATTAATAGAAAAAAATAAAATTTAGCTCTAATTAGTCGTAGCTAAAGACATTAACGATTAAAAACATAGTAAATTAAAGGGGGTGAGACAAAAGTGTCAAATATTGATTTGGGGGTTTTGTCACAAGTAATAACAAAAACAAAAATTAACAAGAAAATCAAGTATGGGTAAGAGTTCTTGGGGGTGTGACCACATTACGAGTTGAGATAAGTAGTTGGGTACATGCTTTTGCAAGGAAATTTGTAAGATAATAGTGACTAGGCTAAGCTTTAAATGGAAATAAGCTTCCTCTCGGGCAACTTACCCCATTTCAAATGCGTTCCTCTCGGACACTTATTTGTCGTATGAAGACCAGCCTACGCCTTACCCCACTCACTCTCTCGAGCTGAGTGTTAGGATATGGGGCTAGGGCTCACCCTCTCGGGTTGAACCTCATGTCGACCCACTCTTTAGGCCATCAGTCTAGTGGTCATGGTTTCGCGACCTCCCTCTCGGGCAAGCCGAAAACACATGGGTTGCTTTGTATTTGCAACTACAAACCCTTTAGCTTAAACCACAACCACTAGGTGAAATCACCATTAAACTACATCTAACCTATAGTAAGAAAGACCCAACAATAATATCAACACATAATTGCTAAATCACACCCCAAGAATGGGGGTTTTTAGCCACACATCAAGAAATAATAAAATACACCTAAAATGATAGTAAAATCAAATGTGTATAAGAAATTAAACCTTGATTTAAGCAAAGGAGCAAGAATGGAGAAGACCCACTTCCAACTTGGGGAAGATGAAATCCTTCTTTCTTCAAGTCTCCCAAAAAAACCCTCTCCAAACTTGAGAGAAAAATATGTAAAAAGTACTATTCTATTATGGAAATTAAAATAAATGTTTGACTCTTCTAAAATTAATAATAAGTTTAGTATTTATAGACTTTAGAAAATAGCGCTGGCGGATCTTTTGGTGAAGTTAGTCGATAACGCCGAATGACTCTGCGACTCGCCTTTCTTCTGTTTCATCGCCATTCCATGCTTCCCTTTAGCATCTTTACATTCTGGACCATTGGGCAGTATAGTAATGCTTCACGGAAATATTCGGCAAAGCGCCGACTGCTCCTTTTATCAGCTTTTTGATCCTTCTCCTTCAGGGCTTCACGTACTGGAACAAATGGTGGAGTGAATCCCTTTGGCGAATCGCCAAGTGTGCTTGGCGATGCTCAGGCTTCAGCTTCTTCATTCTTTTCATCCTTTTTGTTCCTTTTTGCTCTTAAGTGTCCCTGCATTCACTAAAACTTCAAATACCTGAAACTTAAAAGTTTTCATCAGATATTTAGACAAAATAAGCATTTGAGGACACTATTCTTATCAAAATAAAGCCCTAAATGAGTCCAATTTATGGACTCATCAGCCATCAATTTAATGGTCTTAGTTTTATAATCTCTCTCTCGAGCAAGCCGATAACACATAAATGAGATTATATTTGCAACAACCTCATTAAGTTCATCCACAACCACTAAACGAAATCACATTTAAACTACGAATAGACTATCAACAAGCAAGACCCAACAACTAATCTAACCCATATTCACAAAATCACACTCCAAGGATTGGGGTTTTTAGGGACACATGTATAAGACATAGAAATTTATACCAATATGAGTTTGCATTAGAATGGGTATGAAGATTTATGTCTTAAAACAAGCAAAGAGTGAAAAATCCAAGAGACCCAAACCCAAAATCTTGGAGTCGAAATCCTTTGAACCTTCAAGTTCTTCAAAACCCTCTCAAACTTAGAGAAAAAATATCAAAAGTTCTATTTTATATGAAAATTATAATAATTATTCCACCCTAAAAACTATAACTCTAACTAGTATTTGTAGTTTTCACAGATTTGTGCTGCAGCAGATCATTCGGTGTCGTTAGTCGAAATCGTCGATCAACTCGGCGATTCGCCTTTTGGTGTAGCTCATCGCCGTCTTGCACCATCCTTCAGCATCGTCGTGCTTTGGGTCATTGGGCGACATTGTACTGCTTCGTGGAACTTCTCGGCGATGCGCTAATGGCTCTCTTTTTCCGCCGACTTGATCCTTTCCATCAGGGCTCAGCACACTGGAACAAAAGGCGAAGTAAGACCCTTCGGCGACTCGCCAAGTGGACTCGGCGATCTTTAGGCCTTCATTTCTTTGTTCTTTTTAGCCTTTTCGTTCCTTTTTGCGAAGTAGTGTACATGCTTTCTCTCAAACTCCAAATACTAGAAACTTAAGGGTTTTCATCTGATATTGTGACAAAATATGCATTTGAGGACACTAATCTTATCAAAATATAGCCCTAAATGAGTCCAATTTGTGGACTCATCATTAGGAAGCTTAGCCACAAATTTTGCAATATCTTTCTTCATCCCATTCCACCAATAGACCTCTCGTAAATCACAGTACATCTTAGTGGATCCCGGGTGAATGGAATATCGAGAACTATGGGCTTCTGACAAGATCTGTTCCCTCAAGTCATCAATATTAGGAACACAAAAACGACCTTGGTATCTAATTAAACCATCTCCCCTTGGGAGAAAGCCTCAACGGATTTCTTAAGCATCGCTTCTTTCAAGTCAACCAAAATTGGATCAATACCTTGCTTGACTTTCACCTCCGTCACAAAAGACGATTCTGAGACATTGTGAACCATAACACCACCCTTGGTGGAGTCCACTAACTAAACACCCAATCGGGCCAATCTATAAACGTCTCGAACTGACTCCTTCTTATCTTTCTCAATATGGGCAACACTACCCATAGATAACCGACTAAGATCATCTGCCACCAAATTTTGTTTATCGGGGTGATAGAGAACAATTATATCATACTCTTCAATAACTCAAGCGACCTTCTTTGGCGGAGAATTAGATCTTTTTGGTTAAACACATATTGTGGTCGGTAAAAACATCAACAAGAACACCATACAAATAATGCCTCCAAATCTTTAAGGCAAAGACAACCGCCACTAATTCAAGATCGTGGGTAGGATAATTCATCTCATGGATTTTAAGTTTCCTTAAAGCATAGGCAATAACTTTCCCATTTTTCATAAACACACATCCTAGCCCAATTCTCGAGGCTTCACAATATACCACAAAATCATCAGTCCCTTCCGATAAAGTTGACACTGCAGCAGAAGTAAGTCTATCCTTCAATTCCTGAAAACTCTTCTCACAAGCTTCAGACCATATGAACTTAGCTTTCTTTTGAGTCAAAGCCATCAAAAGAGAGGAAATCGAAGAAAATCCCTCGACATACCTTCAGTAGTAACAAGCTAAACCTAAGAAACTTCTAATGTCTGAAAGGGATAAAGGTCTAGGCCAACTCTTGACCACATCCGTCTTCTTAGGATCTACTTCAATACCCTTACCTGAAACAATATGACCAAGAAAAGCTTCGGGCCTTAGCCAAAACTAACATTTACTAAACTTTGCAAAGAGTTGTTGGTCCTTGAGAATTTGCAACACAATCCTCAAATGATTGATGTGATCATCCTCACTTCTCGAATAAATCAATATATCATCAATGAACACAATTATAAACATATCAAAGTATTGTCTAAACACCGTATTCATCAGTCCATAAATGCCGCCAGAGCATTAGTCAATCCAAACGACATTACCACAAACTCATAATGACCATACCTAGTTCAGAAATTCGTATTCGGAATGTCATCTTCTGTCACCCTCAATTTGTGATAACCCGACCGAATATCAATCTTAGAAAAATAGCTTGCTCCTTCAAGTTGGTCAAACAAATAATCTATCCTTGGAAGAGGATACTTGTTCAACTAACGATAGTCAATACACATACGAAGAGAACCATCTTTCTTCTTAACAAAAAAAAACACGAGCACCCCATGGGGATATACTTGGTTCGATGAAACCCTTATCCAACAAGCTTTTCAATTGTTATTTCAATTTTCTTAGTTCTGCCAGAGCCATTTTATAAGGAGGAATATAAATAGGTTTTGTATCTGGGAGAAGGTCAATACCGAAGTCTATTTCCCTTTCTGGAGGAATACCAGGTAAATCATCTGGGAACACTTTCGAAAACTCGTTAACAACGAGGACCGACTAAAGATTAGGGGTTTTGGAATCCACATCCCTCACCCTAACTAGATGGTATATCAAACCCTTATAAATCATCTTTCTAGCTTTAAGACAAGAGACAAACTGACCCTTGGGCATATAATTTCCCCCTTTACACTCTAGGACAGGCTTATTCAGGAACTGAAACTTGACTACACGAGTTCTACAATCAATAGAAGCATAACATGAGTGCAACTAATACATTCCAAGGATAACATCAAAATCTAGCATATCAAGCTCTACTAAGTAAACAAGAGTAACTCTATGAGATAAGGAAACATGAATCTTTCTGTAGACCCTCTTATCCATAATAGAATCACCAACAGGAGTAGAGATACAAAAATGATCTAGCAACACATCCCTAAGAACATCAAACCTCTTCGCCATATATGGCATCAAAAAAGACAAAGTAGCACCAGGATCAAGTAAAGCATAAAATTCAAGTTGGAAAACCGTTAACATACCAGTAACCACATCGGGAGAACCCTCTCGTTCACCACGAGTCTAAAGTGCATAGAATCGGTTTTCCTTAGGAGCATTGGAACCCAAACCACTATGAGGAGCTTGCTTGCCCTCTCTTCCTTTTGCTGTAAGCATTGGGAAATCTGTCATCTTATAACCACTTTTACTGCAACTAAAGCAACCATCCGTGCCAGCTAGGGACTTACTATTGGCTTCTTTCCACACCTAACACAAGTAGACATAAGCAATGAAGATCCACTACCATTCCATCCTTGAGGCTTAGGGTTAGACACCCTATCGTGGTTGAACTTTGAAGGAGAATTGGAGGAGCCTTGGCTAGAAAACCTTTGTCGAAACCTAGGATGACCATGTTCATCAGACCTTGAATGAGAGAAATTTCCATCACCAGTTTTAGACCTCTTTGTCTCCCTAGACTTTTCCTTAAGTTTCTCCTCTTCGATTTGTTGTGCATGAACAATGAGACGAGAGATGTCCATGTCATTAATGAGCATGGCGTAAACCACCATTTTGGACAAACCCGAAATGAACTTGCTCATCGTTGCCCAAAATCGACAACCATTATTGGAGCATATTTAAATAGTTGTGTGAACTTCAAAGCATATTCCCTCACACTCAAACTTCCTTGACGAAGGTTGATGAACTCAAGCACCTTTGCTTCCCTCATTTCAAGGGGAAAGAACCTATCAAGAAAGGCTGCCTTAAACTTTTCCCAATCAAGAGGACCCACATCTTCCGGTCTCCCTTCTTTCCATTGGTTGAACCAAGTGTGAGCAATACCTTATGTTGATAAGCGGCCAACTCCACCTTTTCCACCAGCGTCACTCCCATAATCATCAACACATTGTAAACCTCATCAATGAAATCTGGAGGATCTTCCTCAACCCTTGAACGATGAAACTACAGAGGATTCATCCTAGTGAAGTCCCTTACTCTAGATGCCGTCGTACCCACATTTGGGTTCACGGGAACCCCAACCTCCCTATTGGTTTGGGCCATCATGACTTGAGCCAATACTTGAAAATTAGCCCTAAACTCCGCATTAGTCACTTGCTTAACCAAAGGATCAACCGAAACTTGAGGAGCTTGAGGAGGAGCTTTTTGTTCTGCATTCTCCCTCACATTCCTTCTAACATAAGCTCTTCGAGTAGCCATATCATGTAGAGCATCGGATAAGGATTAGGAGAGAGACCTTATAGAGTTAAACTCTATCACACAACTTTAGAGTAATGAAAGAAGTGGAGTTTCATAAAAATCTTCTAGCCTCTTATTCGTAAATGTAGCGTGCTTTACACTCATGAACAACACTCTACTCGACGTGGCTTATGAGGCATCCTAGGAATATTCTAAACCTTGTGCTCTGATTACCAAGTTTGTCACGACTCAGGAGTACACCCTAGATGTAACATTGCATATAAGACCCCGAGAGACCCCATACAAGCCACTTAGAATTCATAACATAAGAAATAGAACAGAATAGAAAAAAACAACAATTCACGTCCAAAAGTTTTATAAAAACAAAGTGGAAATCTAAAACACTTGCCTCATTAGCCATCTAGTACAATCGAATGAAATTAATCCTAGACTATACATCATGTCCAAAACTTAATATAAGAAAGAAACTGAAACAATGAAAATCCGTCCTCGAAGCATTAGTAATCAGCAAGCTCGGAAATCTCACAATCAACCACTAGCCACAAAACTGAGGACCATGAATGTCGGACCCTACATTTGAGGAAATATTGGCAAGAGTATGCATTAGTACAAAACAACGTACCAACTATGATAGCCATGCATAAAACATTTAAATCATGCTAAAATGAGACATTTCATTACATGTAATTGACCAAGCTAAAACATGATATAAGAAGGTTAGAAACATTAGTCATAAAACATGGTGAATGCAAGCTAAAATCTTTAAAACCTTTGAATACATATGAGATACTTCTTTAAATAACCTTATTTCATTATTATTGTGGGAAGTAGCCTTAACCGACATAGAGACCATGTGAGCTATAGCATGATTCCCAGTGTCTCCCACACCGAAAAGGGTTGTCATTCTTGCCAAGGTAAGGACCATGAACTTCTAGCTTATGTGGATCCACTATCTAATGTCTATCTAGACAATCATCCTATGGGGGCACATAGGTAAGGGATAAGGAAATTGCTATTAGAAACCCGACTTCTACTAACGGGAAAGCCTCCATCTCAATATCCTCTCGGTGCTAAGCATAAATCCCATTTAATAGTTATTTATTACTTGTTCTTATTATCCATAGAAGGGCACATCATCTTGTCGATCCAAGATAAGTCATAAGTCAATCCATGGAAAGGTATCATTCAATAACCAATCCAAGCTAGGTTTCATTAGGATAGCTCTTTATCTTTGATTCAATTAGGTGAGTAAACCTTTCAACCTTAGAATCCTTACTATGTGAGAAAACCTTTCACAATCATGATTTCATGCGTTTATGAAAAATATCATTTCAACAACACAACAACAACATCATCATTGATACTTCACTCTCACAGCATCCTTAAAACATTAACATAGATATCATAAGAACATGCATAATTCCATAATTTACCTTTTAAGGTTCACAACACAATTTTAACCATCAACACTTAGAAAATATGGGTTAGATATGGATTTCATCATAAAATTCATGTAATTCTACCAATACATGCTTGGTTTCATATGACTTTTCTTTCATAATAAAAATCCCATATCATATGATCATAACTTGAAAAATATCGGGATTAAATGGGTTCATAGGGGAATCATCATAAAATCATAGTATTTTATCAATTCATGCATAAGAGATCATAATTCAATCATTTAAATCAATAATCAAGAGAACCCATGGAAATTGAAGAAAACCCTAACTCAATTGGGGGGATTTCTAACTTTGAAAATAGGAGAATTTTGGAACTCCATGAATGGATGGTATCCATGGATGAAAAATATCATACCTCAATGCCTATTTCTTAACTTCAATGGAGGATTAGGAGACTTGACTTGCAAACTCGAGCTTGGACCCTTCTTCTTCAAGCTCTCTAGAAATACAAATATTTTGGGAGGAAGACTTGTTCTTCCTTTAGAAATCTGAGAGAATGATTTTCAATTGGGGAAACTCTGGGTTTAAAACGTTTATATAGGGGTCTTAGTGAAGGGTAAAATGACGTAGTATAGGGATAAATTAATTAGGAAAAGACCAAACTACCCTTGAACTAACTATCAACCTGCTGACCATGACCCTCAATCGATGGACTGTGGACTGACCTACAGTCCGTTTTGCATGGCCGTCGTCTGTGGTTAGAAACTGGAACTTGGGGGTCTGTACCAATGGCCCTCAACCATGCACCGTGGTCCCACCAATGGTCTATTGGTCCGTCCGTGGTTCTGGACCTCTGAGTCAAGGTTGGGGGTGACCAAACACGGACCACATCTACGGTCTGTGGTCTCATCTACGGGCCATGGGTGGCCTTCGTGGGTTGGTACCTGCAACTTCTGAAAATAGTTCTCTTGCCCCTTCTCGAATCCGGGGTGTTACACAATCTATACTAATGCTTGAACGATAGCTATTATTGTAGGCAAACTTAATCAAAGGCAAATGATCAGCTCAGTTACCCTTGAAGTCAATTTCACATGCCCTCAACATATCTTTCAAAGTCTGAATTGTATGCTCTGCTAGACCATCGGTTTGTGGATGAAAGACCGTACTAAGCTTAACACGAGTACCAAGACCCTTTTGAAAAGATTTCCAAAACTGAGAAGTAAACTAAGTACCACGATCAGAGATAATGGATAAGGTCACTCCATGAAACCTCACCATCTCTCTTGAATACAAATTTGCATAAGAAACTTTGACAGGGATGAAATGGGCTGATTTCGTCATTCAATCTACGATTACCCAAATCAATTCATGTTGCATCCTTGTGCATGGTAAACCAACAATGAAGTCCACATTCAAATCTTTCCACTTCCATGTAGGAATGTTAATATCCTGAGATAAATGTCACGACTCGAGACTACCCCTTAGACGTGACACAACGTACAAGACTCCCAAAAGTCTCATACAAGCCCTTAGCATATCATGACATAAGAACATAGGGAAAAATGCAGAAAATTTAAAACTTTTCTTACAATCGAAGTCTTTTATAAAATGAGAGAGTCTATGACATTATGTCTCAAACCATCTATAACATTAGAATTAAAACTCTTGAATACAATCTTAGGGATACTGCCCTTAGATAAATCTAAAACATAAAAGAAAGGTATAAAGGACATGTGGTCAAGTCCTCGAATACTATGAGGACTCACCAACCTTCCTCTTCTTGATCTACTAGAGTCCTACCCACGATAATGAAATCCAATATCTCCAAAGCCTACACTTATAGAAAATGTAGAAAATATGGGTTAGCACAAAATATACTAAGTACGGAAACCATGCAAGAAAATCCTTAAAACATGCATAAAAGGGACATTTTGTTTAAAACCATGGTTCATGCCACTTTTGAACATCATCTTTGAAATAGTTGGAGAATGTAGCTCATAAGACAAACCATGCACAATTCATCTTAACATATAGGATATCGTCATAATTACATGCATAGTCTTCAACACAACATAATGGATACTCCAATCTTCACAAGACATAGTTCATATGCATAAGTACATACCAAGATCATATCATCATATTAGAACTATCACATGACCAACCCTAAGCTACACTTGTGCAATGCATGGATAGGATCCCATAATCCTATCAACACTAAGCCTCACTTTAGGGCCACCATGATCATGCACAACATAAGTTCATACCAACATACAAGCAACCCAAAGTCATACTAGTGCAATGCAAAGGTAATATCCCATAACCCTACCAAATTCTAAGTATTGCATTTTGATCACTAACAACATACATATCTTACTTTTGGTTCATCCATAATCAACATACATAAGTAAGGAGACATTCATGATCATAACTTGAAACAAGTAAAGTCGACCTTAACATACATACAAATCATACATACATAAATCATAAGTCTTCATAACATAAGAGAACCTAACCATAACCCATCTTAAAGTCCACTTGTGCAATGTACGGGTGAAGTTCCATACCCTCACTCATACTAAGTGGTACCTTTTAAGAAGTCATAATTAGAGTCCATGTTCTTACCATAGCTTGTATTCGTATCATATAGGGATAATAGCCTAAACCGACATAGACCATGTGAGCTACATGGAATCCGGTGTTCTAACCCCACACCAAAAAGAGGTGTCCTACTTGCCTAAGGTAGAATGTACATAATAGCTTTTAGGTCGATCCACTAGCTAAGACCTATGTGGGCACATAGTTATGGGATATGGGGATTGCTACTAGAAACCCGGACTTGCTAAACGTAAAAGGTTTCCATCCCATGAGACAGCATACAATGGCAAACCGGACTTGCTAAACATAAAGGCCTCCATCTCATTTTCATATTCACTCGGTGCTAAGCATGATTCCCTTTAAAAGTCACATTAAGTCGTTACTTAAGTTTAAGTTCATGAAAGAATGCACTAGGCACTCAAACCAACATACATCATAATAGCTCATAGATTCATTAGTTGAAAATTTTCTTTAAACCTTAGAAACATCAATATGGGAGTAAACCTTTCACGTTATATTCATAGTGTGTTCATGAGAATGGCTTTTAAATAAACACAACAAGACTATCATAGTCATAACCTATCATACATGATCATATCATATCGTACATAATCATATCATATCGTACATAGACATATCATATCGTACATAGTAATTTAGGGGTATAGGAAAGAAGGATCTTGCATCAATACCACAATATGCACAATAAGTAAACACCTCCACCTTTCAAGTAGATCAACATGATCATATACATTTCATGCATAATAGTATGTAAAGGTGCATATGAGAACTAGCCTTTCAATCGACACCACAACAAGATTATCAACATAGACACTTCCTTCTCAAAGTGTTCATAAGCATGTACATAATACCACAATCACACATAAATCACATATATTGCATTCAAGGGTCACATTGAGTCAACACAATTAGCATTCAACATAGATAACATAGATACAACCATGACTCAAATAATCCATTCATTCCATGCATGAACTCATGTGATCATATTATAGGTCATGTGGGTAAAATCTTTTCACAATAATGCCATATGAAATTCAACCTACATGGTAGCTTCCTTCTTTAATCCTAAACATCCTTAACTTATTCATATTAGCTTTTACCATTAAAGCCCTAGGAGTCATCGTCATATTATGAGAATTATCCTCAAACAACACCTCACATGGTGATCATGTAATACTAACTCTCTAGGTAAACTTCACTACATGCTTCATTCTTACTCAATTATTGATATATAACATCAAGTAAACTAAATCTCAATACTCCTTCAACCATGATCCATCATATAAGACCTAGTCAAGTTAGTTCATGTATACAAGATTCATTCATACGCAAATTCATGTCTAGGTGATCTAATCTAAGGTAATTTCATCAATAAGTTCATCAATCTTAGAGGTTCACATCTACCCTCAATTTTACCTTAAAGGCTAAGAATCAAGATCAGCCCTAACTTCTAGAATTATCAAATTAGCTAGGGGAATTTCATGTTTCAACAACTTGATAAGATAAACATAATCAATTGTCAAGCTTACTTGATTAATCAAGTCATACCCTAGTTCACAATTTAGGAAGAAGAGGAGATCATGGGTCCAAGGGAGATTTTCATCAAACCCATCAATACTTCACTAATCCAATCATAAATCATCATAATCAATCATAACAAACCATAATTAATCAATTGAATTTGTTTTGGAAGAAGACCCATGACTTGATTTGAAAACCCTAGATTTGGGGAATTTGAAAACATAATTTGAAGGGGCTTCTTGGTGATAGCTAACCAAGAATGAAAAGCATCCATACCTTAGGTTGATTTCCTCAAGAAATCGTAGAAGAAAGACTTGTTGTTGATCACCTAGCTTGACCTTGACCTTGTTCTTCAATGGAGGTGTTCTTCTTAGAGAGAGAATTTTTGAGAGGAGGGAAGTTTGGATTTGATTTGGGTATTTGGAAATAATGGAATAAAAATGGATATTTTAAGACTTGAAACTATATATATATATATATATATATGTATGATATAAAACATTTAAAAACAGCCCCACTTAATAAATACTTAAAATGAATTTACCTAAAAATCCCCAACTTGGGCAGCCCCGTCAGGGACCACGCCCACTTGTACGGGTCATGAGGGGCACCACGGCTAATGGTGGTGCCCGTGGTCCCTTGACCAGGGTGCCTCTTCACCTTGCTATGCCCTTCATGCTAAGGCATCTCTACGGCCACTTCTACGGACCGTGGTCAAGACCACTGGCCGTGAAGTGGCTCATGGACTTGGGGCAGTAGCTTGGCCTCAAGGCTTTGCCTCCCACTAAGCTAAGTCATCTTCACAGCCAATTCTACGGACCGTGGTAAAGACCACTGGCCGTGAAGTGGCTCGTGTACTTGGGGCAGTACTTGGCCAAGGTTGGGCAACCTTGGCCTTTGGCTTAGGCGTTGCCCCCTTGGCTTGGCACTTGCCCTTGCAACCCTTAACCAAACCCTAGAAGGTCTTCTAAACTACGGGGTCTACCACGTACCTTGACCACTAAACCCCTAAACCCTAGACATTAAACCACACGTTAGGCTCTAGTTTCACCTATTCATTTTACGGGTCGTTGCATTATCCCCCACTTAGGAACATTCGTCCTTGAATGACACTTTAAAAACATTAAGGGATAACTACTCAAGACTAGCAGCCCATCATGCATGCAACATCATAAACAATACACACAACTAGGTGGAAACATCAACTCCATCTCCAACATACTCAATGCAACACAAGGAAGTATGAACTACATCTACTGATTCATTATGCATCGTAACTTCAACATTTGTCATTTCATTGGAGGAATTACCTTCTCCAACTCAAATCATTCCATCATAACATCATTAAGCACATTATGCAATTTACTCTCAAAAAACATTTCATTCAAGGAGGAATTTCTCTACTCCAAACTAAAGCATGATCATATATTCTTCTCATGAAGTACAACTTGCACTCATACTCAATGCATTACAACATGAGGAAAACAATTCACATAAACTTATTTCCTTTCAAAACACAAGTTTTCATGAACATGCATTACATAAGGAAGTCATGGCAACACATAAGCACATATAAAAAATGCTAGCTAGGCACACCATCTCCCTCTTGGGAGTGAGCCTATACCAACTCTTTTAACATCTTCAATCACATAATCATAGGAGGGACTACATTTTCCTCTTAAAATCAAACCCAACACAACAATATGGAGCCAATATGCCATTTCATCAAAAGCATAAACAAGCATGGTCATCATGTCATCTCATGAAGTCAAATATGCCATCATCATACCAAGATGCACAATAACATGAGGAACATGTAAATCATGAAAAACTCATTTTTATATGAAATGAGAATCTTTCAAAAACATGCATATCATAAGGAGATCATGGAAATCTCTAAAATACTCATGATTCCTACATATGTAAGAAGTCCAAAAAGGAACTCTTGGTCTCAAACTTGAATAGGAATAGAAGAAAGGGATGAGGATATCGAGAATCTCAATCAATTTTGCCATCTAAGCATATGATCTCCCCCTTCAGAGTACGCCCCTTACTAAGACCTCAAATACTACTCCTTTCAAACAAACCTAAAGCTTTACCAAGACTCATTATGACCTTACCGGGTTCTAAAAACAATAGAGGTCTAATGATCATGCATCCAAACCCTACCAAGGTTAACAAGAGTAACTTTAAGGGACAAGGGAATCATAGGACACACATAACATCCAAGACTCCAAAATCATAAAATGAGTCAATGAGGGCTTATCATGTTTGAGCTAGAGGAGGAATAAAAGGGGAATACAAGGATATTGGGACATCTCATGGCCCTTGGCCTCCCAAGTAGCACCATCAACTAAAACCCTTTCTAAAATACCACCCTCATCATTCTCTAAGCACCACTTATATACCACTATTCCTCAAATCCTCCGACCCATCACAAACTCATAATGGACAAGTTGGGCTTAACTATCAAAATAAGTTTATCAACAATGCATCCTAACCTTACTATCTTCACTCAAGATTTCATATGAGCCTACAAAACCGGGGCAAAACTACCCAACTCAAAGCTCTTCTCAAGGTGAGCATTCCAAGTCAATCTGAATCATAGACATCAAAGACACTCAATGACCTTACCATCTAAGAACATCATCTTCTTCATGGAAGTAAACTTATACGGACTTTCCTAAGCACCATTTCTTTCAACTCTAAGGTCGGGGCAAGTCATCACTAAGTTTTAACATCCATCACACAAGGTGATTCTAGACCATGGTGAATTACACTTCTATCCTTTTTAGGGGAATCTATTCACTCAACACATATAGGCATTACTCAAACACCCTCTTTCATCAAACTTTACAACCTACCAAAACTCTAAATGGTTAAGTAGAGTTCTACCCTCAATATTATAACACAACTATGAAGCCCATTCACACTAAGTACTGCATCAAGGTCTAGCTTATCAAGTCATAAAAGAAAAGTAATTCCGGAATCTAATAAATCATACACATACCGGAACCATTAGGAGGAACTTTCTTATCCTTCCTTCCTCTAGCCTTAAGCACCAGGAAATCTCTCATTTTCCGAGGATAAAACCTATCAAGGAACCCATGTCATCACCTTTGGTGGGATCTACCAACCAATTAAACCTAGGAATTTTCTAAACACCCTACTCAAAATGACCATACTTAAGATCAATCTTAAAAGATAACTAACTCTTTGAAGTTGGTCAACACTTACACTTCTTCTTCTTCACCTTAACTAGGTGGTACATTCAACCCTCAAAGTCAACTTTAAGACAAAACATAATCCAAACTTATGGCACAGATCTTTCCCCCTTCCACTCTCGGATAAGCTCATTTAGGGATTAACCATTTGATTATATGGGTTCTAACATCACATAGGAGCATAAAAATAACACTACCAATCCACCCTAAGGATGACATCTAAATCTAGCATATCAAGTTCTATCTATCCACATAGCCATAATTGGCATTTCAACAAACATCTTCTCCCTTGCTCCTTGTAATAAGAGCCCTTCGAGTAGTCACATCTTGAAGACCACCGACTAGAGAGCAAGACCTTATAAAGTTAAACTTTATGGCACGACTAGAGAATGAAGAAGTAAAGTTTCATAACATCATATAGCCTCTCACTCATAGATGTGTCGCGACTTACACCGATGAACAAGACTCTACTAGATGTGGTTTGAGAAAACCTAAAACCATCCCAAAAACCTATGCTCTGATACCAAGTTTGTCACGACCCGAGACTACCCCCTAGATGTGACACATCGTACAAGAACATAGGGAAAAATGCAGAAAACTTAAAACTTTTCTTATAATCGAAATCTTTTATAAAATGAAAGAGTCTATGACACTATGTCTCAAACCATCTATAACATTAGAATTAAAACTCTTAAATACAATCTTCGGGACACGACCCTTACATAAATCTAAAACATAAAAGAAAGGTATAAAGGACATGTGGTCAAGTACTCAAATACTATGAGGACTCACCAATCTTGTTCTTCTTGATCTACTAGAGTCCTAGCCACGAGGATGTAATCCAATATCTCCAATGCCTACACTTATAGAAAATGTAGAAAATATGGGTTAGCACAAAAAGTACGAAGTATGGAAGCCATGCAAGAAAATCCTTAAAACATGCATAAAAGGGACATTTTGTTTAAAACCATGGTTCATGCCACTTTTGAACATCATCTTTGAAATAGTTGGAGAATGTAGCTCATAAGACAAACCATGCACAATTCATCATAACAGATAGGATATCATCATAATTACATGCATAGTCTTTAACATAACATAATGCATACTCCAATCTTCACAAGACATACTTCACCTGCATAAGTACATACCAAGATCATATCATCATATTCGAACTATCACATAAGCAACCCTAAGCTGCACTTGTGCATTCATGGATAGGATCCCATAATCCTATCTACACTAAGTCTCACTTTTAGGCCACCACGATCATGCATAACATAAGTTCATACCAACATACAAGCAACCCAAAGTCATACTAGTGCAAAGTAAAGGTAAGATCCCATAACCCTACCAAATGCTTAGTATCACATTTAGATCACCAACAACATACATATCTTACTTTTGGTTCATCCATAATCAACATACATAAGTAAGGAGACATTCATGATCATAACTTGAAACAAGTAAAGTCGACCTTAACATACATACATATCATACATACATAAATCATAAGTCTTCATAACATAAGAGAACCTAACCATAACCCCTCTTAAAGTCCACTTGTGTAATGTACGGGTGAAGGCCCATACCCTCACTCATACTAAGTCGTACCTCTTAAGAAGTCATAATTAGAGTCCATGTTCTTACCATATCTTGTATTCGTATCATATAGGGATAATAGCCTAAACCGACATAGACCATGTGAGCTACATGGAATCCGGTGTTCTACCCCCACACCGAAAAGAGGTGTCCTACTTGCCTAAAGTAGAACGTACATAATAGATTTTAGGTGGATCCACTAGCTAAGACCTATGTGGGCACATAGTTATGGGATATGGGGATTGTTACTAGAAACCCAGACTTGCTAAACGTAAAAGGTTTCCATCCCATGAGACAGCATACAATGGCAAGCCGGACTTGCTAAACATAAAGGCCTCCATCTCATTTTCATATTCACTCGGTGCTAAGCATGATTCCCTTTAAAAGTCACATTAAGTCTTTACTTAAGTTTAAGTTCATGAAAGAATGCACTAGGCACTCAAACCAACATACATCATAATAGCTCATAGATTCATTAGTTAAGAATGTCCTTTCAACCTTAGAATCATCAATATGTGAGTAAACCTTTCACATTATATTCATAGTGTGTTCATGAGAATGACCTTTCAATAAACACAACAAGACTATCATAGTCATAACCTATCATACATGATCATGTCACATTGTACATAGTCATATCATATCATATCGTACATAGTCATATGTAGGGGTATAGGAAAGAAGGATCTTGCATCAATACCACAATACGCACAATAAGTAAACACCTCCACCTTTCAAGTGGATCAACATGATCATATACATTTCATGCATAATAGTATGTAAAGGTACATATGAGAATTAACCTTTCAATTGAAACCACAACAAGATTATCAACATAGACACTTCCTTCTCAAAGCATTCATAAGCATGTACATAATACCACAATCAGACATAATTCACATATATTGCATTCAAGGGTCACATTGAGTCAACACATCTAGCATTAAACATATATAACATAGATAAAACCATGACTCAAGTAATCCATGCATAAACTCATTTGATCATATTATAGGTCATGTGGGTAAAGTCTTTTCACAATAATGCCATATGCAATTCAACCTACATGATAGCTTCCTTCTTTATTCCTAAACATCCTTAACTTATTCTTATTAGCTTTTACCATTAAAGCCTTAGGAGGCATCTTCATATTATGAGCATTACCCTCAAGAAACAGCTCACATGGTGATCATGTAATCCTAACTCTCAAGGTAAACTTAACTACATGCTTCATTCTTACTCAATTATAGACATATAGCATCAAGTAAACTAAATCTCAATACTCTTTCAACCATGATCCATCATATAAGACCTAATCAAGTTAGTTCATGTCTACAAGATTCATTCATACGCAAATTCATGTCTAGGTGATCTAATCTAAGGTAATTTCATCAAGAAGTTCATCAACTAAGAGGTTCACATCTACCCTCAATTTGCCCTTCAAGGCTAAGAATCAAGAACAACCCTAACTTCCAGAATTATCAAATTAGCCAGGGGAATTTTTCGCTTCAACAACTTAATAACATAAACGTAATCAATTGTCAAGCTTACTTGATCAATTAAGTCATACCCTACTTCACAATTTAGGAAGAAGGGGAGATCATGGGTCCAAGGTAGATTTTCATCAAACTCCATCAATACATCCTTAATCCAATCATAAATAATCATAATCAATCATAATAAACCATAATTAATAAATTGAATTCGTTTTGGAAGAAGACTCATGACTAGATTTGAAAACCCTAGATTTGGGGAATTTGAAAACATAATTTGAAGCTCTTGGTGATAGTTAACCAAGAATTAAAAACATCCATACCTTAGATTTATTTCCTCAAGAAATCATAGAAGAAAGACTTGTTGTTGAACCCCTAACTTGACCTTGACCTTGTTCTTCAATGGAGGTGTTCTTCTTAGAGAGAGAATTTTTGAGAGGAGGGAAGTTGGGATTTGATTTGGGTATTTGGAAATAATGGAATAAAAATGGATGTTTTAAGACTTAAAACTATTTATATATATGATATAAAAAATTTAAAAACAACCCCACTTAATAAATACTTTAAAAAAAATTACCTAAAAATCTCCAACTTGGGCAGCCCCGTTAGGGACCACGCCCACTTGTACTGGTCGTGAGGGGCACCATAGCTCGTGGTGGTGCGTGTGGTCCCTTGACCAGTGTGCCTCTCCACCTTGCTAAGCCCTTCATGCTAAGGCATCTCCATGGCCACTTCTACGGACCGTGGTCAAAACCACTGGCTGTGAAGTGGCTTGTGGACTTAGTGCAGCAGCTTGGCCTCAAGGCCTTGCCTCCCACTAAGCTAAGTCATCTTCACGGCCACTTCTACGGACCGTGGTCAAAACCACTGGCTGTGAAGTGGCTGGTGGACTTGGGGCAGTGCTTGGTCAAGGTTGGGCAACCTTGGCCTTTGGCTTAGGCCTTGCCCCCTTGGCATGGCACTTGCCCTTGCAACCCTTAACCAAACCCTAGAAGGTCTTCTAAACTACAGAGTCTAGCACGTACCTTGATGTTTAACCACTAAACCTCTTAATCCTAGACATTAAATCAAACTTTAGGCTATAGTTTCACCTATTCATTTTACGGGTCTTTATAATAAAGCTCCCGACTTTTGGTGCTCAACTTTCACTTGTTGGCAATTAGGACACTTAGTCACGAATTCCGCAATATCTTTCTTCATCCAATTCCACCAGTAGACCTCCCGCAAGTCACGGTACATCTTTGTGCCTCATGGGTGAATAAATATCTAGAACTATGGGCTTCTAGTAATATCTGCTCTCTCAAGTTATTGACATTAGGAACACACAAATGACCTTGATATTGAAGCATATCATTTCCCCCTTGAGAGAGAGCCTCTACAGACTTATTAAGCACCGTTTCTTTCAATTCAACCAAAGTCGGATCAAGACCTTGCTTCGATTTTACATCCACCACAATGGATGATTCTGAACCATTTTGAATCGTAACACAACCTTTGGTAGAGTCAACTAACCAAACATCCAATCGGGCAAATCTATGAACATATCTAACCAATCATCCTCTACATAAGCCACACTTCCCATCGATAATCAACTAAGAGCATTTGCTGCCACATTTGCCTTACTAGGGTGATAGAGAACACTCATATCATAATCTTTCAATAAGTCAAGCCACCTCCTTTGGCGAAGATTCAAATCTTTCTGATTGAACACATATTGCAAACTCTTGTGGTCGGTAAAAACATCTAGATGAATACCATATAAGTAATGCCTCCAAATCTTTAAGACAAAAATAACCACTGCTAGTTCAAGATCTTGGGTAGGATAATTCTTCTCATGAATTTTAAGTTTCCTTGAGGCATAGCCAATGGCTTTCCAATTTTGCATAAGGACATATCCTAACCCAACCCTAGAGGCATCACAATAAACAAAAAATCCATCAGCTCATTCCGGTAAAGTCAACACCACAACAGAATTAAGTCTATCCTTCAATTCTTATAAATTCCTTTCATATGATTTGGACCATATAAACTTAACCTTGTTTTGGGTCAGTGCCGTCAATGGAGAGGAAATTGAAGAGAACCCTTCAACAAACCTTCTATAGTAACCAGCTAAACACAAGAAACTTTTAATATCCGAAGGGGATAGACGTCTAGGAAAAATCTTAACCGCATCCATTTTCTTTGGATCTACCTCAATACCGTTACAAGAAACAATGTGACCAAGAAAATCCATGGATCTTAGCCAGAACTCACATTTGAAAAACTTTGCAAAAAGTTGTTGGTGCTTGAGGACTTGCAACACAATCCTCAAATGATTATTATGCTCGTCCTCACTTGTTGAGTAGATCAATATATCATCAATGAACACAATCACAACCATGTCAAGGTTTTGTCTAAGCACCCTATTCATCAAATCCATAAATGTGACTGGATCATTAGTCAATCTAAACGACATTACTAAAACTCATAATGACCATATCGAGTTTGAAAAGATGTCCTTGGAATGTCATCTTTCTTCACCCTCAATTGATGATTGATTAACATCTCAAGTACACCTGATCCGATTCTAGGTGTAAACAATCGTTAACTAGTATAAAACCCAACGAAGAGTTGGGGTCGAACCTATAAGGAGCGGTACGTGTCAAAATTTCAGTTATGAAGTTATAAAGTAGCGTATTTGGTTATAGGAATAGAATTTATCAAAGGCATGAAAACAAGTCCAAGGGGGTGACAACGAATGTTAGATGGGGGGTTTGTATTGTCAATTATCAGCTACAACATAATCAAACACGGAGAAAATAACAATCTAGAGAGGAATTCTCGGGATGTGATTGATTATAGGCAAATTTCACTATATGGGTAATTGAAATTACTAATAAATAGCTAAATATCAGTAGATAGGCTAGGCTATAAGTGAAATAGCTTTCTTTCGAACAACTATCTTGAATCAAGTGATTTCTTTTGAACATCAACAAGCTTAGCAAATAAGAACAGCCCACAACTTAATGCATCTACTTTTTTGAGCTAGATAGGTAGAATCGAGATTAGGATTTACTCTTTTGAGCTAAACCCATATCACCCCAATAAGTACAACCATCAATTGAAAGTTTTGATTCTAAAACTTCTTTTTCAAGCAAGCCCATAATTCTAAGTTCGAATTGCATTTGCAACTACAATTCTTAGTTTAAAACACAACTATCAATTAAAGCCCACGTCAATTAAGCATTTAAATCAGTAATTAACAATACTCATAAGCTAATTCAGCCCATAATCACATGATCACACCCCAAAAATTGGGGTTTTTGCCACACATCATAAAAATAGAGAAACGATTACCAAATACATTCATCATGATCTGGGTAAAGGTTCTCGAGTCTTTGCAATGGTCCAAATTGAAGAAATTTTCAAACCAACTTGCAAATACTCAAAATTAAGCTTAGAAATCCTAAACATCTACAATAAGAACTACAAACTAAGAGAAAACTTTAATTCTAGAATGGGAACTGCAATAGTTGGGAGCGAACTTCTCAAAATTCCTTTTAAAATCCAATTTATACTATCCCACTTTTTGGCTAAATAGTCCACTTGGAGGGATAAATCTCTCCCGCTGAGTGATTCGACCATTCGTCGTTTGTTCTCATCCATCACCATTTTGCATTAGTCCCCAACATCCCAAGTCCTGTAACTTTGGGCGATCCAGTGTGTTATTGCGGAATCAATCGGTGATTCGCCGATCGCCCATTTTTGTCACCGACATGGTTTTACCCCAGGGCTGGCACACTAGAATTTTGGGCGAGCTAAAGTACCACTAGGCGGTGTGCCGAGTGGTCTTGGCGATCACCAGGATTGCTTTTCTTCACTTTTTCAGTTTTTTAGTCCCTTTTTGTCCGGTAATGTCCTTGCCTTGCTCCTTAGACTCCATAGCTGCAAATCAACACTTTAACATCAGTTTAGAGCATAAAATAGGCATTTGAGGACACTTATACTATCAAAGCAAAGCCCTAAATGAGTTAAAATCTTGGACTAATCAATGATAACCTGACTGGAGGTCAATCTTATAAAAGTAGCTTGCCCCTTAAAGTTGGTCAAACAAGTCATATATCATTGGGAGAGGATATTTATTCTTAATGATAACCTTGTTCAATTATCGATAGTCAATACATATACGGAGTGAACTATCTTTCTTTCTCATAAACAAAACTGGAGCACCCCATGCAGAGATTCTCGGTCGGATAAGACCCTTATCCAAGAAATCTTTCAATTACTTCTTTAGTTCCTTATGTTCTGCCGGAGCCATAAAGTAATGAGGAATAAGGATAGGTTGCATATCAAGGAGAATGTCAATATCGAATTCTATTTCCCTTTCAGGAGAAACATCGAGTAGATCATCTGGAAACACTTTAGAAAACTCATTTACAACATGGATCGACTCAAGAGTAGGGGCCTCAAAATGTATGTCCGTCACCTTAACAATACGGTATATGCAACCTTTAGATATAATCTTTGTAGCTTTTAGACAAGAGACAAAACGGATCTTAGGCATGAAACTCCCCATGTGCACTCTAGGATGGGTTAATTTTGAAATAGAAACCTTACTACACGAGTTATACAATCAATAGAAGCATAACATGAATGCATCCAATCCATACCAAGGATAAAATCTAAATCTAGCATAGAAAGCTCTGCAAGATCAACATGAGTGACTCTATGGGACAAGGAGACGGGACATTTTCTATAGATTGTCTTAGCCACAGTAGAATCACCAACTGGAGTTGAGACATAGAAAGGATCTAACGACACATCTGGAAGAATAACAAACCTCATAGACACATATGGCTTTACAAAAGACAAGGTAGGATTGGGGTCAAGTAAAGCATAAACATCAAGCTAGAAGACTTTCAACATACTAGTAACCATATCAAGAGAAATCTCTTGTTCACCACAAGTCTGAAGTGCATAAAATTTATTTTGCTTTGGAGCACTTGAACCTGAAACACTAGGTGTAGCTTGTTTACCTTCTCTCCCTTTAGTCGTAAGCATTGAACAATCCCTCATTTTATGAACAATTTTTCCACAACCGAAGCAACCATCCGTGCTGGCTAAGTACTTGCCTTCATGCTTCCTTCCACAACTAGCACAAGCAGACAATGAGAATCCATCACCATTTCCTCCTTGAGGCTTAGGGTTAGACATCCTATCTTTGTTGAACTTAGGTAGAGCATTGGAGGAAACTTTACCGGAGAACCTTTGTTGAAACTTAGAACGACCATGTCTATCGGACCTTGAGTGTGAGAAGTTACCATCACCGATTCTTGCCTTCTTTGTCTCCCTAGACCTTTCCTTTAGTTTCTCCTTTTCGATTTGTTGAGTATGAACCATGAGACGAGAAATGTCCATGTCATTAATAAGAGTGGCAGTACAACATTCCTTAACAACCCTTTCGGATACACGCGAAATGAACTTACTCATTCTTGCCCTAGGATCGGCAACCATGGTTGGATTATATCAAGATAGTTGTGTGAACTTCAGAACATATTACTTCACATTCATGTTTCCTTGTCGAAGGTTAATAAACTCAAGTACCATTACATCCCTCATCTTTAGGGGAAAGAACCTATCAAAGAAATTAACTTTGAACTTTTCCCAATAAAGAGGACCTGCATCTTCCACCCTTCCTTCTTTCCATTAGATGAACAATATTTGAGCAACATCCTTAAGTTAATAAGAGGCCAACTCCACCTTTTCCACCGGCGTCACTCCCATGATCATCAACACCTTATAAATCTCATCAATGAAATCATGAGGGTCTTCCTCAAACTTAAAACCATGAAACTCCGGAGGATTCATCCTAGTGAAATCCCTCACTCTAGATGCCGTTGTACCCACATTTGGGTTCACGAGGATCACAACCTCTCTATTGGCTTAAGCCAATGGTTGAAAAGCAGTCCTAAACTCCGTATTAGCCACTTGCTCGACCTAAGGGCCGACCTAAACTTGAGGAGCTTGAGGAGGAGCTTCTCGTTCCACATTCTCGCCCACATTCCTTCTAGCATATGCTCTTCGAGCATTCATATCATATAGAGCATTAGATAAGGATTAGGAGAGAGACATTAAAAGTTGAACTCTATTGCATGACTTTAGAGTAATGAAAGAAGTACAGTTCTCTAAATATCTTATAGCCTCTCATTCATAAGTGTGGTGCGCTTCACACCTATGAACAAGACTATACCCGATGTGGCTTATGAGACTTCCTAGGACCTTTCTAAACCTTGTGCTCTGATTACCAAGTTTGTCAAGACCTAAGGTAGACGCTACGCGTAAAATGGTATATAAGTCACCAAGGGGTCCTATACCAGCCACTTAGCATACATCATACAAGATTAATAGAAATCAAGATATTTAAAATACAATTACAAACATGGAGTTTATCAAGTGAAGAGGAAATCTAACAATGTCACAAAGACATCTAGTACATGAGAAGTAATGGGGAAGTAAAGTTCAAAAGTGAAATGAAAAGACATAATGAAGTAAGAGTTTGATCCTCGGAACATGAGGACTCACCAATCTTCAAGATTCTACTAGTAGATCCCTAGCCACATAAATGTGAATCTAGAGAATCGGACCCTACATTTTTATAAGAAATATAGGCTAGAGTATGCGTTAGTATAAAAATGCACTAACTTTTATAGCCATGCATAAAACATAATAAATCATGTTTAAAAGAGCTTTTCGTGACATGCAATGACCAAGCTAAAACATGAGTAAAAGAGTTAGAAAGAATAAGTCATAAAACATGGTCAATGGAAGCTAATATCCTTCAAACCTTTGTCAGATACTTCTCGAAATAAACCTAGTTCATTATTGTGGGAGATTTACCTTTAACCAACATATAACACCATGTGAGCTATCAACACGAAATACAGTGTCTACCCCACACCAAAAAGGGGTGTCCTACTTGCCAAGGTAAGACCATGAACTTCTAGCTATTGTGGATCCACTAGCCAATGTCTATCTAATACAATCATCCTATGAGGGCACTTAGGTATGGGATAAAAAGATTGCTACTAGAAACCCGACCAAAACTAATGGGGGAGTTTCCATCTCAATATCCTCTCGGTACAAAACATAAATCCTACAAAATAGTCATTTTCTTAACTTGACTTTATCATCCATGTAAGGGCACATCATATTGCCAATCCAAGCTAAGTCATATGTCATCCATGGAAAGGTACAATTAAGACTACCAATCCAAGCTAGGTTTTCAGTAGAATAGCTCCTTAACTTTGATTCATTTTAGGTGAGAAGACTTTTCAACCTTAGAATCCTTTATGTGAGAAAACCTTCCACATTCATGCTTTTATGTGTATATGAGAAATCCTTTCACAACACAACAACAATATATGTTTTACTCTCACAGAAACTTACATCATAATTCATCAATTTCATAAGAACATGCATACTTCTATAATTATTCTTTCATAATTCAAAACCTATACTATATCATCATGACTTGGAAAACATGGGGATTCATCTTTAAAATATGGAATTATCTCAATTCATGCATAACCTATCATAAAACAATTGAACAATTCAACATTGAAAGGAACCCTTGATATGGAAGAAAACCCTACATAGTTAGGGATTTCTAACTTTATAAATTGATAAATTTCGGAACTCTATGGAGGAAAGGGCTCCATAGATGAAAACTTTCATACCTCAATGGCAAAATATTGCCTTCAATGGAGGATTAGGAGACTTGACTTGAAACCCTAGGTTGACTCCTTCTTCTTCAAGCTTTCTAGAGTGAGAAATATTTTTGAGAGGAAGACTTGTTGTTCTTTTAGGAATTTGAGAGAATAGTTTCAATTAGGGAAATTGGGGGTTAAAAATACTTATATACGGCTTTAGATGGATGGTAAAATGACATAGTACTATGCTACATTAATTAGGTAAAGACCCAAAATCCCCTAAGAAAAGAACTGATGACACTCATATACAGCATGACCTACAGTCCGTTGGTCAAACCACAGACTATGCTAGTTGACCATTGTTTGGGGTCAGAGACCATGATCCTTGGACATTAACTTATGGTACCCACCTATGGATCGTGGTTCCCTTGACGAGTCGTGGCTCTCGACCGTGGATCTCAACTTTTTTTCTAAGAATCTCTCTAAGTTTGGGACTCGCCTACTAAACCTACCTATGACTCATACATTGCACCGTCCTAGTGAACCGTAAAAAATGTACTGAAACTTCACATTTTGGGATATTAGGTTGGCCAACCACGGTACTGACCAACGGTCTTTCTGTCAGCCGATGGGCCATAGGTGGCTCCGTCGCAACTGGCACCAATCCTGGAGAATGTTGCTATTCTACTCTTTTTGAATTTGAGGTATTACATGGCTTCTCTAGAAACCCACTCATTAACCCCTTTCAGACCAATTTCTTCCACTTTGAGTTTTTTGTTCTTTTATCTTTCTTTTTTTTTCAATAATACCCACTCAATTTGAACCCCCAATTTCCAACACGTAAATTCCATCAGTGACCTCAAATCTAGTTTATTCTCATTGGAATGGAACAGTTATTAACAATCACATGTTTGTTAATGATTGTGGAGATCCTAAATATTTAATTTAAGATGAAAAGAAAAAAATCTCAAAGCAGATGAAATATATGGGGATTGATTAAATGGATACGTTTCGAATATAAGTTCTGGTGGGTCATTTATTTATAAGCTTGCCACGTGATTTTTCATTAAAATTAAGGGTAAATTTGTACCAAATTATAGTAAATAAAGTATATTTTGATCGAAAATATAAAAAAAGGATATATTTGATTGAAAGTATAACAAAACACAATATATAAATGATTTTTGATAGTACAAGGATATAAATGGCCATTTTACATTTATTTAATCATATCAAAAAATCGATGGGATAATGCACAAGTAGCCCCCAAGAAATTACCGAAATTCCAGCAACACACTTAAACTTAACTAGGATCCAATTAATCCTCTAACTTATATTAAAATTGAATAAACACACCCCAAAAGTGACATGGCAAATAGTGTGCACACTCTCTTGAAGGCAAGTGAAGACCTATAAAGTTGGACACCTGTCTTTTTTGAATTGATATATTTACAATTAGTTAGTACACGTAATTATTTACATTAAAAATTATATATAATTATTTTTTTTCCATTTCTTTCTTCGTAAAATATTTATGTTAATATCTTCCCCACTTTAAACTTTTTACTTTTTCCTATTTCATTAATTTCTTATCTTTTCACTTTTATTATTTTAAAATGATGTATATATTTTTTAAAATAATTAATTAAAAATTTTTCTTTAAATTTTAACATTTTAGTTTTTCTTATGTTTTATTTTATTTATTCAATTATTTTGATATCCGTTCGAAATTAGTTTATCTTAACTACAATTGTCAAATTAATTTTGAAATTAAATCAAAAGGAAAGACAGAGAAAATAAAATTAAAATTAAAATCAATTGAAAAAAATAGAAATAATAATGAGTAATTGTAAAACAATGAAGAATTTTTTTTAATCACAAGTCAAAAATAATTAAAACAAATTACGTGTTCTAACTTAATTCAAATACTAAATAAAGAAAATAACTAGTTTTAAAAAAAATTAAAACTAAAAAATTTAAAATGTTTAAAAAATAAATGAAATAATTACACATGTGGAGTAACGTGATGTACAAATGGAGTCACTTACCTTGTTGAAGGTGTCATGTAATCACTAAAAGTGCACAAAAAAATACAAAAAAAAAAATGAGTTCGGGGATAATAGGATACCAGTTTAGTTAAGATGTGTCACTGAGATTTCATTTATAGTGGAGGGCGGTGGTACTTATGCATTATCCCAAAATTGATTGACATTAAGAATTGAAATTTGAGAGTGTATCACAACATATTTAATTTACTGGATTACAAATTTATTATTTATACTAGAAAAACTTACATAAATATCACTATTTTAGGAGCTAATTACTTAGATACATTTAAGTTTGCAATAATATGAACTGACTAGATTTTAGTGCGTCTAAATACGTCTCGATATGTCTATATACATGTATCTCAGGATACATGAGGTCAAAATTAGGTGTAATTCTTTCTAGATATACTACATCCATATAGATTCACATGTATTTGGAATACATAACAAATCTCGCTCGTCTCCCTCCCATCTCAACCACCACTCGTCTATGTATTTGGGATACCAAATATTTGTGAATCACACCACATACATACATGTATATGTATCTAGTGTGATTCATATGAATATGTGATACATGACTATCTCGCTTGTCTCCCTCCCCATCTTGCTTGCCACTCTCCCTATTTTACTGTATTTGACAGCAAAAGCACATGTATCTTTCTTAATATATGGTAGAACACTATTAATTAACGATAAGATATGCAATTATTTAAAAATATAAATAGAATTAGTAGATATGGTATGAATATATGTCTAATAAGATAGTTTTCCCTTTATACTACTACTTTAGTGGATAAATCTAATTAAACTATTTAATTCAGATGAACTAATAAATTAAAATTGAATCAATTAACTATAATTTTAGTTATATTTATACAAAATTATATAATTAACTAGATTGAAGTTATAAAATTTATGTGGTAATGTGAAATAGCGTAATGACCCACCATGTCATTTCCTTATTTTCTCTATCTTTTTAGCATTTAGAGCTTTCCTATAGCGATCCAAAGTCAGTTATGTCTTGTTGGGACTGACAGTTCGATTGTCAGGTCATTCATTTGGGTTTTGTTTAAATTTCTTTATTTTGGAGATTTAGAACCTTGAACGGACATTTTCATCCAAAAATGTAAGAAGATGATCTCATAATCTATTTACGAATATTCCATCAGCTCTGAAAGGTTCATGTAAGGCTAGTAGCATGGTCAACATGGCTCCCGAGGCTTTCGATGTGAGTTTGTGCGATTGGGCATTTTAACTTTCAACTTTAGGCCTAAGTTTTACCTTGGTAAATATTCATGGTAAACATGCCCGGATGAGAATTTTGTTAGTGCAGTTAGCTCTAGAATGTCGAGTTCGGTCTAGAATAAACCTTCATGTTGTTTCTGATGCTTTTGGTCTTATTTTGAGCTTTTTTATGGAATTTGACTAAAAATGGAACATGGTGGTAGGACCTACTTTTTGCCGAGATTACCTCAGATGGAAGTTTCGACGGTTTCGTTGAGCCTAGAAAGACGAATTTGATAGGGTAGCATATTTTGTTAGCACATAAGGGGTTCTAAACGAAACTCGAGGCACCCTGTTAGAGAATTCGAACTCTAATTACCTCGCAGGTGTGTTGGTTTCTGGTGCATCCATGTGAGGCCTTCACATTTATGGAACTAGGGTCATGTTCGTGAAGGGTCGTCACCCATACTCCCACGTTCATGGAGGCTAGGGCTGCGTTCGTGATGCCTTGGAAGCTAGCCCTACTCATTCACGAGATGCTAGCAGTGTTCATGGAACCTTGAGGATCTCTATGCCACATTCACGTGAGGGATGCCATGTTTATGGAGCCTACGAGCTCAGTTAGCTGCGTTTGCGATGCTCCTCCATGTTCCCGATGGCCAAATTAGTAGTCTTTTAATTAAGACCAATGACGCAATCAACACTATTCTCAAATCTCCCTAAGGTAATTTCTCCCTTATTTTAGCTCCAATTAATGTTATTCAAAGTCTGGTGGCTCCGTGGGGTTTGTGGCTACATGGGGGACTTCTCAGAAGTGATTGGTGAGTCTTTGATTGACGTAAAATCCATGTTTAGCCGGCTACCTTGTCCTCTTATTTGAGTTTATGTGTCTAGTTGTTGCATGTGTTGATTTCTAGTTGTTCTGAACCCCAAATTGTGTTCCATTTTGGAACAAAAGCTCAGGCTACGGCATTGGGCCTTTTGATAGAGCCAATTTTTGTATCCCAACACAGGTTTCACATTTCCTTTTTGACTCAATTTTGGGTCCATTTCTAATTATTGTTATTTTAATGTCTAAACGTTCCTAATGATGAAGTGAACGATAAGTAGATATCGTGGTGGTGTTTGAAGGCATTTTGGGAGTGGATAGCCCTTGTGTGATGGATTCATAGCGTTCAAAATTGTCTTTGAGGTAGGCTTCGATCTATTGTCTTGGTTGAGATTCTTAGGTAATGCTTAGTATAGATTTCATGTAATTTAAAAAAACAATTGTTGGGTATTTAAATTTCCCCTTGTTCATTCCATCTTTTCACGACTCCATAGGAGCCTTAGGCTTAATATGGGGGTGTGATCCTTCATTCAGGCTTGTAGATTTTCTCATTTTGTAGATAATCTTTCTTATCCTCGATAGGTTTGGTAATTTGTGGGCTTAGACTAGGTTGGCTCTTCGATGCTTTAGGTTGTGTTTATTTGCCCTCGTAGTTATGATTTGCTCCCAATAGGGCTTGTTTTGGATTATTCTTCTTGTGCTGGTTCTTGTGACCTTGGTGACTCATCATAGTCGTTAGTTGATCCTAGTTATGCTCAGTGATTGATTGGGAGTATGTTTGGGATAGGGTGTTGTCCCTTGAATTGGTTCTCCTTTTATTGATCTGTAAGCCCTTCTTTGATTCTTTTGCTTGTTTAGTGTATGGCCTGTCATACTCTTACTAGATTGATTATAGTGCGGGGTGGGTCTCAGGCCGTGCGTGAGGACTAGTGGATCCCAGGTTATTCCTCTACCCTTTTGTAACATAGTTTGCTTGGTTGTACATTTATTTGACTTGGGTATCTTATTTGAATGGTGGCGATGAGATGCATTACATTGTTTGTTTATTCTCACGAATTTTGTGGAACAATCCTGGCTCTTGCATTCGCATAGTTACTATTCATGATGAGATATTGGTTTACTCAACTTTTATTCTAAAGTAGTTTTAACAGGAGTCATACCACCCGGATCACTTGATTTAGTGGTTTTTGAGATTAAAGGGTGTTAGGATGTGCTCTTTTCCTACATGAGATATTAGAGGCATCTAGGATGTGCTTAGTATTATTTAACTACCCAGTGTGTCGACACCGTTTCTTCCATGGTTTTTTTATACTTATGGCCCTAGGTTTGGTCTTATTAGTTGGGCGGCTTAAGCCCATGGGAGTTTACTATCTGGCTGGAGACCCTGATTTGTTATAATTAAGCCCCTATGTTAACTCTTGTTAGATGGGCGATCTACGCTCTTGGAAGTTCAATTCTGGCAAGGTGGCCCCATTATGGGATTGCTTGTGGTTAAAGGTTTCACATGATCACTGATGGTTCTTCTATTTATCCTGCATTCATATGCATCACTTGTCACTAGTATAATTGCTTATTCATTACATCCTTTGGTTGATGGGGGCCGGTTGGGTTATGTTTGTAGTCTTTACATCTCGGGGTACGATTAGGTTACTATTGACTATATTTTATGTTCTCTATTACCATTACCTTGTTAGCTAATAGGCTTTGCCATTAGAATTGTAATTGTGGGTCCTCCTAAATATGGGTAGTTTAGTCGATTTCTTAGTTTGTTATGAATTGGTTGTTGGCTTGAGTTCCGGGTAAGTTCTTGACTCGACCTCTTATCTCTTGTATCTTATTTTGTTCTTTATTGCCTTTCTACTTTGGTATCTCTTGTTTAGTTACTTGTGCTTTTATATCCTTATTACTTGTTATTTATGTTTGTGTTATCATTTGAGCTTAGTCAGCTGGTACCTACTAATTACCCTTTTTGACACTCAAACTACACTTTTGCCCCCTGTGATACTTTTGTCCCCTATAAATCACAGTTTAAGTTATCGTCATTGATTTGGATTTGTGTGGAGCAGCTTGGAGTTTCAGAGACTAAGGTGATCTCTTGGCATCCGGAGCTACTGCTTTCCATCTGATTTTGCTAGGCTTATATTCAGGGACAACTTGTACTTACCTTGATCTTCTGAAACTCTTGTACAATTAATTTGGATTAGATTCTCAACTAAAGGTTAATGTAAGGTCTTGGGGTGGTTTTTGTTGACTATCTTCTCTTCACTTTGTTTTGAATTTTATTCTTTTGTTGTTAGCTTCCACTTGGTAGTCTGTTGCTTTTGGCTCTAGGCTAAGATTTAGGCTTACCTTTTGGAGGGTTATAGTAGGTTCCATCATGACCTGAGAAATCTAGTCGTGACAGTTTGGTATCAGAGCTTTAGATTTACTGCATCATTTGTGTGAGGGAAAATTCATAGATGAGTCTTGTGGATTGGTGCAGAGACGTATGCATCCTATCTTTGGGAGACTATTAGGCATTCATATGGATTTCAAGTTTTTAACTCCTTCTCATGTGCTTTCACTTTGAAAAACCCCTAAAACTACTTCTTGGAATCTACTCTCTCCTACATGGATAGCATGTAGAATTTCGATGGATGTGGATGGAGCATTAACATATTCCACCAAAGTTTTAGCAAGTTAATCGGGCTAGAGGGCCTCAACCGGGCACATACCTTAAGGTTTAAGGTACTATTTAGCGTCGAGACAGTTTGGGGGCACCCCAAGCTTTGTCAAGGTCTTTGGCTACCCAGTTCCTTGAGATCCAGTGTTAGGAGGTCTAAGATCCTCTATGGGCACACCTCATGGTTGTGCGGTTCCTGGTGTAGTGGGTGCTCCTCAGAGCATAGTTGGGTTGACTAGTCCTTGTACGGTTCGTCATCCATTTTTTACTATCTTTTGGGATTTCTAGAGTTGGTTGAGCATACCCCCACATTGTTTCCTTTAGATCAGGAGTTGAGTTAGGGGTTCATCAGATGGTTGGCCTTGCCACTCTTGTTAGCGTTAGAGCATCTGATATTAGTGGGGTCTACCTTTCGCATGTTGTCAGTCATGTGAGGATTGTGGATCATGTGTGCCTTGAGACTTACAAAGATAGCGACAAAAGGCCTTGCCACCATTACAAGTTTGGAAATATTCCACTTCGAGGTGAACATCAACTCAGCAAGGGTCATCTTTCTTCTCATCCTATCAGGCATATGAAGGTAGCATCTCTGGTCCTGAGCGGTTCTAAGGTAGGTCGTGGCACCTACAAATGGAAGAGTTCAGACAAGACTTCTCACGGTGATCATTCTAGACCTTAAGGTGTTGGGCCTCACGTTACTCTAGTTGGGTTTTGATAGTTAGTTGCTCTCGGTGATGGTTGGTATGGGTGTGGAAAGATTAGCCACTATGTTACAGATTTTTGCAAGGCCCTAGTGCAGTTTGCTAGGGATGGTTCTGAGTTTGGCAAAGGTAGACAGGGCATATAACTGCATTCTTCATGCCAAGCTTCACACTATAGGGATTGAATAGATTGGAGAGGGTTTGACCATCGCTCTAGAGAGTTCCCCATGTAAGAGTTACTTTTCTTGGCATTGAAGACATCTAATACTCTTGAGGATAGAATGGTTGGACTTGGATGTACCTGTAGGGAGCTTGGTCATCAGTCTAAAGCTTGTCCCCAGCTTTGGATCATGACCAAAGGTACTGAGTTAGATTAGTCTCGTGAGTTGTCGGTACCTTTGGTCAGAGGTGGTGGCTTTAGTGTTATTGGTTCTACATCTTGTGTTCCTAGTTGAGGTCAGACACGATCCGTTCTATGTTTCTAGATGCCGGCTAGAGGTTGAAGCTCCAACTATCCCTTCTTTGGATGCAATTTGTAGCTTTATCCTTTTAGTTTTTATTTTGTGTGAATTGGGGTTTTCATGCCCATTCGGGTTATTTGGCTTATTATCTATCATTGTCTATTATGGCAACTTGATTTGAGGTTTATGTATGTGTTTTGTATCTTGTAGTTTATTTCTTGTAGTAGTGAATCAATTAGGATGGGTTGCTTAGATTGGGAGTACTGGTTGAGTATCTTCTAGTGCCTTTGCCCCTATAGTCTATTTGTGGTTGTGGCATTGGGATTCTTCGTTTCCCTTTTTTCCACCCTATTATGTGTTTTTGTTGTGATCCCCATCCATGTTTGGTGGGTAGCTAGACGCGCTTTCCCTGGTGTGATTTTTATGTGTTGTAAGGCTTAATTTTCTTAAGAGGTTAGCTTAGTTATATACTCATCTTTTTGGGTAGTAGATAGGAGATCACTAGTAATTGGAGTTGTGTGTTGGGTAGTTGCACTTCTTTAGTTGTGGTAGTACTTTTTGGTTTCTTTCTCCTTTTTCCTTAGTTTCTTGTTGATTGTAGAGTTGTATTTTTGCTTGTTCAACTCTTTTTGGATTCGTCCTCTTCTTGTGGTCTCAGAGTTTGGTTATGGTTGAGATTCCTTGCTGTGCCTTTTTGCTGTTGTTGTTGGTTCTTTGCTGATGTGTTGTCAAATCTCGAGGTTGGTGCGTGATTTAGAATCAAAATGGTGGTGTTCATCAATAGTTTGAGACTTTAGCTTCTGCTTGAAAATGGAAATTTTGTAAGAAGGTTCACCTTTAGGATAAGGTAAAAGTAATTTGTGGGATCCATGATTTGGTTCTTGTTCAAGATGCAAAGTTTTCCTTTATCATGATTGATAGCTTATGGATTTCATTGATGAGAGATTGTTCCCTGACAATTACCGAATAGTTTATTATGTTTATACACCACCTACCGGCTTTGTTTCCCTTAGGATAGGGCGTTTGGCTTAAATTGGTGGTGGCAGAGTAGTGTGTGGGCTTGTGGTGTCAGTGTTTCACAAGTTCCTTTGCTTGGAGTAGGTCCTCGGAGCTGGGCTCAGTGTAGATTTATCATTCGCCGGATGATTGCCCTATGGAGTGGCATGGCTGGATTCAATAGGTTGTATTTCAGCTTAATTCGTTGGGTTTTGAGAGTTAGGATTGGATTTTTGGCCTAGTAGGAAAAGGAAAAGACCAAAATACCCTTCTAAAAATGAATGAGATACCTTAAATAGAGAAACTTCACTCAAATGAGCATAACTTTTTACTCCGAGCTCAAAATTAAGCAAACTTGGTAGTGTTGGAAAGAGAACTCAAAGACCTTCAATTTGGTAGGTCATGGGCCACCTAACTCTTTACATGCTTAAAGATATGATCTCTTGAAGTTGACCCAAAACTAAAAACTCATGGTGACTTGTACGAATTTCTCTTTAGTTCTTTTCGAAACCTGAGGTGTTACAATATCTCCCCCTTGTGAACATTCTTCCTCGATGAGATCAAACTAAGCACAAAAAGGGTGTGAAGTGTCTAACAACCCAATTCAAGAACACAACATGCAATTAACTCAAACTCATCATCTCAACTTAAAGAGTACTTTACAAAGAGTTAGTACCTTGGTCTGGATTTGATTTGGAATGAAAGAGGTGAGGGTATCGTTTCTTCATGTCCTCCTCAGCCTCCCAAGTAGCTTCCTCAACAAATTGATTCCTCCATAAGACCTTGACTAATGCAACTTCATTGGTTCTCAACTTACGAACCTGATAATTAAAAATATGAAAGGGTATCTTTTCATAAGATAGGTTGTCCTTGATACCAATATTTTCGGTGGGTACAATAAGTGAAGGATCGCCGAAACACTTCATTAGCATAAAGATGTGGAATACCGTATGCACTTCTTCTAACTTTGCCGGTAACTCCTATGCATAAGTTACATTGCCAACTCTTTTGGATATCCTTTAAGGACCAATGTATTGGGGATTGAGTTTCCGTTTCTTCACAAATCTCATTACACCCTTCATCGGTGAAACCTTCAAATAGACCCAGTCATTAACCTCAAATTCTAAATCTTTTTTTCTAATATTTGTATAAGATTTTTGATGACTTTGAGTTTTTTCAGCCTTTCGTAAAGAATCTTCACTTTCTCCATGACTTGATGAACCAAGTTTGGCCCGATCAACTTATCTTCACCAACCTCAAACCAGAAAATAAGAGATCTAAATCTTCGTCCATATAGAGCCTCATAAGGAGCCATCTTGATACTGGAGTGTTAACTATTATTCTTTGCAAAATCTATGATAGGCAAGTGGTAATCCCAATTACCTTTGAAATCCATGACACATGCCCTCAACATATCCTCTAAAGTTTTAATTATGCGCTCTGCTTGGCCATCCGTCTGAGGATGAAAAGCTTTATTAAGGTTTACCTTCGAACCCAAACCTTTCTAAAAGGACATCCAAAACTTAGCAGTGAATTGTGTACCCCTATCTGAAATCATAGACACAAGAACTCCATGAAGTCATACTATCTCTTGGATGTACGATCTAGCATAATCTTCTACTGAATTTGTGGTCTTTACCGACAAGAAATTGGCTGATTTAGTCATCCGATATACAATCACCCAAATCGAATCATGCTGCCTGTGAGAACCCGGTAAGCCAGTAATTAAGTCCATATTAATAATTTCCCACTTCCATTTTAGAAGGTCTATGTTCGAGCCACACCATTTGGCCTTTGGTGTTCAACCTTGACTTGTTGCAAATTCGGGTACTTAGCAACGAAATCTGCAATACACCTCTTCATGTAATTCCACCAATAGACTTCTCTCAAGTCATGGTACATCTTTGTAGAACTAGGATGGATCGAATATCAAGAACTACATGTTTCTTCCATGATCCTTTCTTGGAGCTCTTCTAACTTTGGTACACATATTCTACCTTGATATCTCAACACACCATCTCCCCCTTGTTCGAAAGCCATTACCTTTTGCTTATGAACCTTTGCCTTTAGTTCATGTAAGAGAGGATCTTTGTCTTGTTTCTCCTTCACTTCAAACACTAATGATGATTTAGCCCCAATCATCACCACAACCCCACCATCACTAGAATCTAACAAACAGACTACCAAACGTGAAAGTCTGTGAGCTTCTTTACCCAATTCTTTCTTGCCTTCCTCAACATGAGCAATACTTCCTATATGAAACCTTCTCAAAGAATCATCAACAACATTAGCCTTACCTGGGTGATATAAGATACTCATGTCGTAATCCTTGAGAAACTTTAACCATCTTCTTTGTCTGAGATTAAGCTCATTCTGATTGAAAACATACAAGAGACTCTTGTGGTAGGTAAATACTTCCCCGTGAACACCATCGAGATAGTGACGCCATATTTTGAGAGAAAAAACTAATGCTGCTAACTCGTGATCATGATTCAGGTAGTTCCTCTCGTGAATCTTAAGTTGTCTTGAGGCATAGGCTATAACCTTACCATGCTGCATCAACACACAACCAAGTCCAACCTTGGATGCATCGTAATAGAAAACAAAACCCTTGGTACCCTTTGGTAGGGTCAATACTGGAGAAGTGGTTAACTGAGTTTTCAATTCCTGAACGTTCTTCTCACAAACTTCAGACCATTGAAACTTAGTTATTTTCTGAGTAAACTTAGTCAGGAGATGAACTAAAATGAAAATCCCTAGATGAACCTTCTATAGTAACCATCCTACCCTAAGAAACTCCTTATATTAGTTGGAGATGTGGGTGTGGGCCAGTTCTGCACTGCTTCAATCTTTTGAGTGTCAACTCGAATCCCTTCACCCGGTACAATGTGGCCTAAGAAAGCCACATACTCAAGCAAGAACTCACACTTAGAAAATTTGGCATATTACTCTTGATCTTTGAGAGTCTTGAGGACTATTATGAGATGATTAGAATGATTTTCCTCATTCCTCGAATAAATTAGTATGTCATCAATAAATACGATAACAAACATATCCAGATACATCTTAAATACTATGTTTGTAAGATCCATGAACTTGAGCATTGGTCAAGCCAAATGATATCACAAGGTACTCAAAATGACCATAACAAGTCTTGATTACTGTATTCAGTGTGTCACTTTCACTTAGTTTCAACTGATGATAGTCAGATCTGAGGTCTATCTTAGAGAAGCAACTGGCACCATGAAGTTGGTCGAAAAGTTCATCAATTATCGGAAGGGGATACTTATTCTTTGTGGTGACCATGTTTAATTAGCAGTAATCGATACACATCTTAAGGGAACCATATTTCTTCCTCACAAATAAGACTGGAGCTCCCCAAGGTAAGATACTTTGTCGGATGAAAACCTTATCGAGAAGATCTCCCAACTGCTCTTTTAAATTTTTTAACTCAGTTAGAGCAATTCTATATGGAGGAATAGAGATAGGTTGAGTATCAAGAAGAATATCTACGCTGAAATCTATTTCTCTCCTAGGAGGAACTCCAGGAAGATTATCTGGGAAGCTCTCTAGAAAACTCACTCACAATTGGTACTAACTGAATAGACGGTGTCTAAACACTAGAGTCATTTACTTGGACTAAGTGATAGATGCACCCCTTAGACACTAATTTTTTGGGCTTAAGCTATGAAATGAAACAACCCTTAGGCACTAGTAAGCTACTCCTCCATTCTAAAAATGGCTCATTAGGAAACTGAAACTTGACTACTCCAGTTCTACAATAAATTGAGATATAACAAGCATGAAGCCGGTCCATACCTAGAGTAACATCAAAGTCAAGCATATCTAGCTCAACTAAGTCAGCTGTGATTTCCTTATGATTGACAAAGATGGTGCAACTATGATAGACTCTTTCTTCTAGAATAGAACACCAACAGGGGTGGAAACACTGAAAGGCTCAAGAAGTTATTGAGGAGAAATGTCGAACTTCATGGCTACATAGGGAGTCACAAAATAAAAACACGGAATGGGATCAAGCAAGGCATAAACATCAAAAGTAAAGACTTTAAGCATACCCATGACAACATCTGGTGAGTTCTCCTGATCCTGGAGACTAGATATAGCATACAAACGATTCGTACCCCCGCATGCTCGTAAAATAGCTCCTCTCTAGGTATTTCTAGTTGCTAGAGCTACTGAAGAAGATTGGGCTTTATTGCCCCATTACCCTTCCTGTTCTTAGGGAATTCCCTAAAAAAATGACCCGTCTTTCCACACTTGTAGCAACTATCAGTACCAACATGACATTATCCAGGACGAAGCTTACCATAATCACCACAGAGTGGGTTGCGACTGAACCCTTGTACCACACTGCGCTACGACTAAGAACCTTGAGCTCTGAAATTCTGGGAGTTTAGGTTTCTACAATCATTTTTTCTCCTTGGTTCAGTTGCACTAGCTGACGATGGAGCAGTTCCAGATGACCTCTACTGAAAGGATGATCGATGTACATTCCTGATTTTCTACTAGTCAGACTCATGACTTTTTGTCTTATCCCTCTTACTACGGAACTTATCCCTGTCTTTCAACTTCACATTTTCAACCTGTTGCATATGAATATAAACCTAGCTATGTCCATTCCTCCTATCAACGTAGCCGCCTTACCTTTCTTATTCGATAAGCGAGATTGTCCAGACACAAACAAACTCATCATTCTCCTCATATCAACCACTATCTTTGGAGCATAGCGGGATAGTTGAGTGAACTTGAGGTTGTACTCTTGTACACCTATAGACTCCTGCTTCATATTAAGGAACTCTTTTACTTTTGCTTCCCTTATCTCTTGGGGAACGAAGTGCCCCAAGAAAGTATATTCAAACACAACCTAACTTAAAAGTGGGGCCCCTCTGCCTTTTTATTCTTTCACTAATCATACTACATCCTGGCAATACCCTTGAGCTGGTATCCAGCCATCTCTACACGCTTAACATCAGCAACATGCATGACCTCACACACCTTCTGAAGTTCATCCGTAATGTTTTCTGGATCCTCATTGAGCTTCGACCCAGTTAACTCCGTAGTCTCATTCTTAGAAATTCTCGGATTCTGGATGCATCATTCCAATTCTGATGGCCGTCTCCTTGGAAACCAACCTGTGCTATCACAATTTGAGTCAACAACTGAATTGCATTCCTAAATTTAGCATTGGTGACATCTCCTCGAAGGAGTTGCACTTCTGGTGCATTGAGAGCTTCTTGACCTTAAGGATTCACATTCCTTCTAGAAGGACGTCCTCGAACAACTCTTCATAGAGGAATGATCTGAAAAGATACGCATAAGCATGAATTAGAAATAACTTTCATAGAGTTAAACTCAATCCCACGAAAAGAAGTAAAAATAATGTGAAATATTTCCTAAATGTCATAGCCTCCTAACTATAGATGTGGCATGCTTCACACCGATAAGAAGGACTCTACATGCACGACTTCATAGACACCCTAGGACTCTTGAATACTGTGCTATGATACCAAGTTTGTCACCACCCGAGCCTACGCCCTAGACATGACCGGCACTCAAGAACCATTTCTGATCCCCAAGAGAACCCTTGTCCTGGCTTACTATGACTCACATGACTCTATGTAATACGCGGAAGCTTAAATTGATGAGCATTTAGAAAAGTTTGAAATCACTGTCTTGAAATAATAAACATAAGTCATAAGTTAATCAAACATTCTGAGAAACAATGGAAACATCTAATTATGCCTATCTATGAAGCCTCTAGTAGTTAAAGATAGATGTCGGGACAAGACCCATCACACCTCAAATATTACTAAACTGTCATTTAAAATAGTCTCCCGAGGCTTTACCAAATATTGTCTATGAGTGTAAGTTGGCCTCAACAAAACGCGTGTTGATGAACCTGAACACTTGTATCTGGATCATAAAAGATGTTGGTCGAATGATATCAGTACATTAAATGTATGAGTATATAATACGGCTGAGTAAAAAAGAAATTGAACTAAATGACTGAAGTCAACTCAACTGAATCATATATGAACATGAAGTGTAAACCATTTGGACCTTACAATAAGATATGCAATAAAAGCAATATGAAAATAATATACTTTCCACAAAGGCACTGAGGAGTTGCATGACAAATCAATGATATCCTATACTACGCTGGCTATGTAGTTTTATGGGAATTTCGAGTTATAAAAGACTCTAACCCAATTCGGTGTTCGATACTACTTCTAAAATAATAAATAATATCAATAATATTGAATTACAACTTGTAAAGAAAAGGACTATTACTTTACTGAAGTACTTTTCAAAAGCATAACTCATACTCACATTTGAACATATTCTTATGGACTTATCTTTCAAGTCCAAGCTCGATATGCATACAAACAGAAGACTCTTATATTTTTCTTAAAATAGGGCCCTTAAACTTTTCATGTAAACTCACTTTAGTTTTGAATGCACACTTAGACATGTGATTAGGATATGTAGGGACTTTAGAAGGTGAATAGACCTTATAGGAGTTAGTACAGAGGAGGGAAACGTGAGCACAACTTATAGGAACATACGCCATATGAAACAAAGAAAGGAATCAGCCCAACAAACGTTGGTGTTCTGCTGGCGCAAGGTGTCAGGCCCTGAACTACTAAAGTTAGGCCTTGGCGTACTGTTGACCCGTTGTGCTAGGGCCTAAACTTCAAAAGTCAAGCCTTGACGTACTGCTGGCGCCTCATACCTGGGCCTAAACAATAGAAGTCAGGCCTTGGCGTACTGCTGGCGCATCGTGCTAGGGCCTAAACTACTTAAGTTACGCCTTGGGGTTATCTTGGCGCGAAACCCCAGGACCATCCCTAGCAACCTGATGATTTTTCTTTGTAAAATTCAAACTTCAAACTAGTTTCGAATTGAGATACTTCTCCTCAAGTCCTTTTTATTCTCAAACCAATACGATTACATGACAACTTTCATACAATCTCTTTGAAAACATAAGTTTTACCAAAGATTCACAACACAAAAGAATCAAAGCCTCCATTGTTAAAGATTTCAACAACAAATCAAGAACTACGAATGAATCCTTTAGATATAACGATTTCTTGACAAAATTGAGATGTAGGGGGCATGAGAACAAAAAAAGTCCAACACTGTGAGAAACCTTACATACCTGGAAAGAACAATGTTCTTGGCCAAAATAACCAAATTCTTGAATAACACTTGAAACCTACCTTTTCTCTTCTTGGAATCTCACTCTAATTTCTCTAATTGTTTGGGAACATGAAAAAGTGATATAAAACTAATTAGACACTTATTTGGGTGAAGAAAAACGTGCTAGGCCAAGTAGGAAAAGGAATAGACCAAAATATCAGTCTAAAAATGAATGAGATGCCTTAAATAGAGAAGCTTCACTCAAACGGGAATAACTTCTTACTTCGAGCTAAAAATTATGCAAACTTTGTTGTGTTGGAAAGACGACTCAAAGACTTTAAATTTGCTAAGTCATGGGTCACCTAACTATTTATGTGCAAAAAGATATGTTTGCTTGAAGTTGTCCCAAAACTAAAACTGATGGATGACTTGTACAAATTTATGTTTAGTTCTTTTCAAAACCTGAGGTGTTACATGTATGCTCAATAAAAAGGGATAAGGCTACAATTACGCAAAAATAAGGTAGAAGGTAGAAACTTAAAGAAATAAAATATTTTTCGCCATAAGTGATGTTGTTCTTATAATGAACTCCTAAATTGAATGTTAAATTACTATAATACCCCTAATTAAAAATACTTCATTTATTTTATTTATTAATTTAATTATTTGTATTATATTAAAAGTAGATACCCTTTCATATTAAAGAGTTGTAACTTTTTTGACGGGTTTTGACATTTTCGATGAGTTGTGACTTTTCTGAAGGGTTGTAATATTTTCAAAGGGTTGTGACTTTTCGAAAGGGTTGTGCCTTTTCCAATGAGTTGTGACTTTTGCAAAAGGTTATGACTTTTCCGATGAGCACTGACTTTTTCGAAAGGTTGTAACTTTTCTGATAAGGCACAATTAACACCTATTCATACTACTATTTGTTAGCTATAAATAGAGGAGCTTCCTCTCACTTTTAAAATACGATTTTTTTTAAAGTTTTCTACTCTTCTTCTTCTTAAATAATCACAGGGTTATCTGCAACAATTGATTTTGTTCAAAGTTCAACAAAATTTGAGGTACCACATAAGAAAGAGTTGGTGAACAAATTGTAGCAAATCATTCATAAATTCACACTCGTATTTTTTCTTACGATTTTCATAAGTTAACAGTGAAGAAAAGTTGTGGGAAAGACAATAATAATAAACAAATATGAAAATAGTCACATGATTTGGGTAAGATATTTCTTCTTTGTATTTTTTAATTAGTTTTTTACCCTCCAATGAAGGAGTTTCTTTCTAATTTTGCTAAAACAACAGGCATCAATGTAGTCTATTGAATCATTAGTTTTGATGTTAATTCCACTATTTCAAAAATAGATTTTCACTTTTACTTATAATATGATAATATAGTCATGATAATAATTATTTTTAATAGATATGTAAGAAAAATCAACGGAGAAAGTAAAGTGCTGGTAACAAGAGATTTTAATCAAATGGAACACTATAGTGAATATAACATCTTCCTTCTTCATTGGGTATGTATCGTTACATATATTTTTTTAAATATTTATATTGAGTATGTAATTTTTTAAGTATGAATTTCCTGTTATTTTGTGTTCATTTTAATTTGACAAGATGGTATGTCACAAGATATACTTCTTGCTAGATATATAAAATAGATAAGAAAACAGTGATTGATCATAAAATAATCTTAAATCAAATTAAAGATTCTATAAAAAATCCTTTAAATTTTATTCATCTATTAATTTTTATTATTTAAAAATTTTAATATTTTATATCACGATACAACTTCTATAAGATACTAGATACTTTCATTAGACAACAAGTAAAAGATAGATTGTGTGTAAAGATAAAATATTGAAATATTTATGGTAATCCTTATTAGTGTCATGCACATACTAAATTTTAAGTACGAATATTTAAGAGAAAAATGTCCATAATTTTTTTAAATATTTTTTTGTTGGTTAGATTTGCTTACGAAATTTAGTAAAGTAAAAAATAATACTACTAAAGAAATGTCACTTTCTCCCCATATTTAAATTTTGAATGTATTTTGAAATGTTTCAATGATATCTGGTCATTTTGATCTCAAAATACAAGTAAAGCACTTGTCATATGTTCTTTAAATTATAATTATTTACTAAAAAAATTTAATTTAGTAATATTAATTCTATTTTACAACATCCCATACTATATATACATATACATGTGCAACGCACATACCGTGAAACTAGTTACCTTAAAAGTCTGAACTCCTAACTTGATGTTAAAGTACTATAATATCCCTAACTTAGGTTGTGACTTTTTTGATGAGTTTTGACTTTTCTGATAAGTTGTGACTTTTTTCAAAGGGTTGTGAGTTTTCGACTAGTTGTGAATTTTTTCAAAGGGTTGTGAGTTTTCGAGGAGTTGTGACTTTTCCAAAGAGTTGTAACTCTTTCAATAAGTTGTGACTTTTCCAAAGGGATATGACTTCTCGGAAACGTCATGAATTTTAAGATAAGTCACAAAATACACTTGTTCATACTACCCTTTGTTGACTATAACTAGAGGGGTTCCCTCTCATTTTTCAACAACTTTTTTTAATCTTCTACTCTTCTTCTGCTTCTTTTATTTTAATTTTTTTTTGTGATTTATTATCGTTGAGTGAGTTCGAAGTTCAACGGAATATGAGGTACCACTTTTCTAATGAGGTAAATTGTATAATCCTAAGAGGGTATATTCCTTAATCTCGAGTGCTTGAGGAAAAAATAATTCTGATGATATAATAATTATTTTTTTGCTTAGTATATACATTAGTATGTAATGTTCCAATATATGAAGTTAACATGATTCATTTTTAAAAAATTTAACAATTTCTCTTCTGATTGTGTATATATGCTTCTGAATATCTTTTTCAAAAATTATTAAAATTCTCAAGAGTTGGAAAATTGTCACGATTTGTTATTTTGATGCTCAAGATAAAAGAATGACTTTATTTATCAATGCTACTTATGTGATTAAGATTGTCAAGAAGTTTTCCTCAAAATAGTTATTACTATATAAACACTTCCCTTTTGTTTTACTGATTTACTATTTCTTAATATTTCAGTATTTTTCAATGAAGAAAAGTTTCTATGACTTGTAATAACGCCAGTTGAAGTTTGTATTGGTTTAATTTTTATTGTAGTCTAAATTCATTTTTTTTTGTTAACAATTTCTCTTGAGATGTAGATATATGCTTTTGAATATTTTTTTCCAAAATTATTAAACTTCTCAAGAGTTAGAGAATTGTCATGATTTATTTTTTGATGCCCTAGACAAAAGAATAACTTTATTTATCTATGCTACTCATGTGATTTAAATTGTTTGGAAGTTTGCTTCAAAATAGTTATTACTATATAAACATTGCCCTTTTGTTTTACTGATTTACTATTTCTTAATATTTCAGTATTTTAGACGAAGAAAGTTCATATGACTTGTAATAACGCCAGTTGAAGTTTGAATTAGTTTAATTTTTATTGTAGCCTAAATTTATTTGTTTTTGTTAACAATTTTTCTTGTGATGTAGATATATATTTCTGAATATCTTTTTCCAAAATTATTACACTTTTCAAGAGTTAGAATTGTCATGATTTGTTTTTTTGATGCTCAATAAAAAAGAATGAGCCTATTTATCAATCCTACTTATGTGATTTATATTTTTAGGAAGTTTGCTTCAAAATAGTTATTTACTAATTATGTTTTACTAATTTTTCAAAAGGTTGTGATTTTTCGATGAGTTGTGACTTTTTTCAAAGGGTTGTGAGTTTTCGATGAGTTGTGACTTTTTCAAAGGGATATGACTTCTCAGAAAGGTCATGACTTTTAAGATAAGACACAAAATACACTTATTCATACTACCTTTTTTGACTATAAATAGATGGGTTTCCTTTCATTTTTCAACCACAACTTTTTTTAATCTTCTACTCTTCTTCTGCTTATTTTATTTTTAAAAAAATCGTGTGATTTATTGTCGTTGAGTGAGTTTTAAGTTCAGCAGAATATGAGGTACCACTATTTTGATGAAGTAAATTGTTCTATCCTAAGAGGGTATATTCCTTAACTTCGAGTACTTGAGGAAAATAATTCTGATTATATAATAATTATATTTTTGCTTAGTATATACATTAGTATCTAACTTTCCAATATATGAAGTTAACATTATGTAGTCTAAATTAATTTCTTTTTTTAACAATTTCTCTTGTGATGTAGATATATGCTTCTAAATATCATTTTCAAAACTTATTAAACTTCTCAAGAATGGGAGAATTGTCGCGATTTGTTATTTTGATGCTCAAGATAAAAAATGAATTTATTTATCAATTCTACTTATATGATTTAGATTGTCAAGAAGTTTGCTTCAAAATAGTTATTAATATATAAACATAAACATTGCCCTTCTGTTTTACTGATTTATTATTTCTTTATATTAAAGTATTTTTCAACGAAGAAAAGTTTATATGACTTGTAATAATGTCAGTTGAAGTTTGTATTAGTTTAATTTTATTGTAGTCTAAATTCATTTGTTTTTGTTAACAATTTCTCTTGCGATGTACATATTTGCTTCTGAATATCTTTTTTCAAAATTATTAACCTTCTCAATAGTTAGAGAATTGTCATGATTTGTTTTTTGATGCCAAGACAAAAGAAGGACTTTATTTATCAATGTTACTCATGTGATTTAGATTGTTAGGAAGTTTGCTTCAAAATAATTATTACTATATAAACATTGCCCTTTTGTTTTACTGATTTGCTATTTCTTAATATTTCAGTATTTTCGACAAAGAAAGTTCATATGACTTGTAATAACGCCAGTTGAAATTTGTATTAGTTTAATTTTTATTGTAGTCTAAATTCATTTGTTTTTGTTAACATTTTTTCTTGTGATGTAGATATATATTTCTAAATATCTTTTTTCCAAAATTATTACACTTTTCAAGAGTTAGAGAATTGTCATTATTTCTTTTCTTGATGCTTAATAAAAAAAGAATGACTTTATTTATTATTGCTACATATCTATTATAATATAAAGAGTCACATATCACATAACCTATCAAATTTATGGTATTTGAATCATATTTCCAATGCCACCAATTTCGCAACAATCAAATTTTTGAGTAAAAGTTATGACCATTTTAGTAACCTGATACAGTGTAGTGACGAATTAGCTAACGGAGAAACATTAGAAAGGGTTGTTTTTGTCTTTTTACCTCTAAGAAAACCCTAAACGAATTTCTTGATTAATTAAAGACCCAAATCAATCAAATTTTCATCTCTTAATTCATTGTTCTCTTCTCTCTCAAACTGTAAGGCAAAACCCCAAGGAAAAATCAAAGTAGAAGACTCAATTCAAGATTCTTCTTCAAGGTAAGTCTTTCTCCAATATTCCATTCTTTCCAACTCAAATTCCTCCATACAACTATGAATCACTTATGAAAATCATAATTCTTTTCCACGGAGATTTCGAGAAACTAATTCAAGAAATCTCAAGAAAGGTTTTCTTGATTTTTCTCCTTCAAGTTAGGGTTTCAGGCTTCTGATCAAGTTCTTCTTCAAGATTCTTCAAAAACCTTGCTCTTCTAGGTATGTAAGACTAATAGTGTTGGACTAGTACATCCCCACGCCCTACATCTACTTTCAAATAATTAAAAGAGTAATCTAGGATTCTACCCCTAGATTAGAGTATTCTTGAGATGAGTTGATTTTGAGTTCTTGAGTTTTAGATTATTTTTGAAATTTTATTTCTATTTATTGAATTGCTATATGTTACACATAAAAATTCTTGAGTTGAACCATTAATGTCTATATTTCAGTATGAACCCTATGAATTGAGTATTTTTTTGATGAGTAGTATTGTTGAGTTCTGAGTACTGAATTTCCATATTGCAATTAAGATCCCTTACTTGAGTCGTTCATGTCCATAATTCCACTTGAATCCTATGAGTTGATTTACAAATCTGGAGAAGGTTTTTTAAAAAGCCAACAATTGAGTTTTAACTGAGTTTTTGAGGAAGTAAAGATGAGTTTTAAGAAAAGACTTTCTAAAACATGTTTATTATGACAATCGAGTATGCCATCAATGTGTGAGTAGTATGGTATCTAGATATACAATCAATGTTTATGCAGTATGACTTCCCGAGGCATCAATGATCATATTAAAATATGTTTTTGAGAAATAGTTTTCAAGTATGAGTTGAGTAAGAGTATAAGGGGACTATGTATTCCTAGAGGTATCAATTGTTACATTGATAAAAGAGAAATTAAGATTTCTAAATGAGTTATGAGTTCAAAAGATATTTCAAGAGCAGTTGTCACTCCCCGAGCCTACATCCCGGACGTGGCTGACACTCGAGAACCATTGCTGGCCCCAAGCGAACCCTTGGTCTGGTTTACTTACTCAGCAGAAGACTTCAACACAAGAAATAGTCTCAAAGGATAACTTATGCAAATATCTTTAAGGAATATTAAACTTAGCCAAAATGGCAACTCAAGTCTTAACTATTAAAACAGGAAATAGAAAACTCAAGAACTAACATCTGACTGTCTATGAAGCCTCTAAAACAACTGAGATGGATGTCGGGACAAGACCCCCGATCATCCTCACAAATGAAATACTAAAAAGTAAATGATAACAAAGGAGCCATCTGGAAAGCAAGGAGTCTCACCAACTGACTCTGAATGCTCAACTGGATCAATGAGGCGATGGATGATCATCCTGGTTACCTGTGTTTGCATCATAATAAGATGCAGGCCAAATGACATCAGTACATTGAATGTATGAGTATGCGAGGGGAAATCTAAAACAAGACATAAGCTTGAAAGGGATTGAAGAACTTACTTGGCTCAACTCAACTCAACTTAACTGAACTCATTTCAATATAAAGCAGTATAAAACAAGTGCAATAAAAAGAAAAGTTGTTTAAAACATGTATGCCAACTCTGTGTATTTGGAAATACAATAATACTCTGTGTGTATGCAAGGATACACTATAACTCTGAAATGTATGTAAAATACAAATGAACTGTGTATATAAGAATACAATTATTTATGTGGAAGTTTCTCTAATCGACAACCATCACGTAAGAGCTATTGTGATGATACAACATTTTGCCTCACACTGCCAAGGCCGTCCTATACGTACCTTGCCGAGGGTATAGAACCTGAACTACTAAGTGGATCCACTAGTCTATGCAAAAAATCACTAAGGAATCATCTAAAAAGTATGACCCTTTTCTACCCATGCTGGTTACATAGTTTATGGGGGCTGGGAGTTGTCTGAACTCTCCTCCATATTGATGCTCAATACTACTCCCAAAATATAATACTAACTCTTATGTTTAAAATCATACTTCTTTCTGTGATTTGAGATAATTGCTCAAAAACCTTAGCTCAAAGGCTATCTTGGAAATCAAAGTTTCCTCTCTTGCTTAATTGTGAAAGCACTTACTCTTTTCTGAAAACTAGCTCAAAGGCTCTTTGGAAATCAAGGTTTCTTTTTCTTGTTTAAATGTGAAAACATTTTAACTCTTTGGGAATACATAGTCCCCATATACTTTGAAGAAATAAACTTCAACTTTACTATTTACTCAACTCAAAACTCAAGTCTTAAAACAAAGTTAAATCATTTGTAAAAGACTTTTGGAGGACTCTATGAACTTCTCTTGACTTGGCTCTTAACTTCTCTCAACTTGACTCTTAACTGATCCTTGAATTGAATTATGGATTCAAGGATTGAGATTTGTGATAGGAAATATCTCATGATTTTTAGGAGTGTTTTTAGATAGTTAAGCACGAGAAAAGATCAAGAAATCATTGTCTGAAAGCTGGTCCGCGATGCGGAGATGTATTTAAATTTTGGTCGCGAAAATAACTTTTGAGGCATAACGGTCCGTGACCGCTCCACAACGCGAGGGAGGGTTTTTACATCCTAAGGAACAGGTCTGCGATGCGGACCTAGTACCCAAATTTTCCCGACTTGTTCCTCATTCATTTTCCAGCCTCAATTAACCTAAATTCGATTCTTTTTCTCCAATTATCTTTAGATTCAGATACCTAGCATATGTACACAAGAATCTAATCAAACACAACTCTAAAATCGACCTTCAACTACGAAGAACTCCTCAATCTCATCCCAAATTCAAGAACGAAAGTAAATTCAAGAACACAGATCAAGAACATTCAAACTTTCAACTTTTAGGACAAATTCATGTTGAATTAAACATGTTTTGCGTGTGGGTAAACGAACCCAACACTGTGTGAACTCACATACCTCGTAGGGATCACCCCTTGATGAAATCCACAAGCGATTCTTGAAGAACTTGATGATTCTTGCTCCTTCTCCTCCTTTCTCTTCTTCTTTTATCTCTTCTATAACCCTAACTCAATATTGTAAAAGCATGAACTTAATCCTATCAGTTTAGACCCCAATTAATTACCAAAACCGAAATTAAGTCACGGGGTATGGAAAAGACCATAATTCCCTTCTAAAATCTGAATTGGACATTTCCTTATTCGAACAACCCAACTTCCAATGGACATTTGTCACTCATACGAACTCGGAATCGTGCAAACTCAGAGGCGTTGGAAAGATCATTCCAAGATCTTTCCTACTATATCTGGAAACACACCTAACTCATCCTGAGCTAGAAGTTATGGTCGTTTGAAGTTGACAAAAAATTCAACTTTAACACACTTTAAAAAAATCCAGATTTTCTTTATACTTTCCAAAAATGACTATTTCCTCTTTTAAATTCCTTTTTAGTTCTTTCTAGTTACGGGGTGTTATAGAAGTTACCTCTCTTAAGAGGGTATTTTGAGCTATAATCTCAAACTAGAGGAAAAGTATATTTTTTTAAACATTGAGTATGAGTATATATACTATTAGGAGTAGTATTGAGCACCGATATAGGAGAAAGTAACTCACAGCCCCCATAAACCATGTATGCCGACATGGGTAAAGGATCATACTTTTTAGATGAATCCTTATTACTTGGTGGATCCACTTAGTTGAGAATGTTCTATACCCCAACAAGGTATATGACAGTTCTGGCAGCGTGGGCGAGGTGATGTATCATCACGTAGCTCATAGTGATGGTTGTCGGTTAGAGAATCTCCCAGTAGAGTTAAAGTGTATTTTTATATATCACTTATTATGTTGAGTTCAGAGATGAGAAAGTATTTGGTAAAGCTTTAAATGATTTAACTCTTTTATTTCTTTACATTCAACTTGAGTGTATTGTTATCTATTGCAGTCATTTCTTTCAGTTATTTGTTATTCGACTATATTACATACTCGTACATTCAATGTACTGATGTCATTCGACCTACATCTTTTAATGATGCAGATACAGGTTCTTAGGATCCTCAACAAGAGTTTGTTGAGATCACTTCATCCGCTCGTCTGCTTTTGAGTCTTTCAGTTTCAGATGTTTTATTTAAAACTTATGTTTCATACTCAGTATATTCAGTTCACTTTTGAGATTCAGTAAACAGTTTTAAAACATTTATTTCAATTTGATGCTTATGTACGCTTGAGTTAGTCTTCCGCTTGTAGTCAACCAAGATGAGGGTTCGCTTGGGGACTAACAATGGTTTTCGAGTGCCTGCCACGTCCGGGGAGTAGGCTCGGGTCGTGACACACATATATATATATATATACACTCAAGTTTATTCGAAGTATCCCAATGGTGTAACACCATCGACTTCTTGGGAAAAAGGAGAAACATATTCTATTTGATCTCTAAGTCCGTACATAGAAATCCTGTGTGGGTCATCACTTGTATGAATGACATAATGCTAATCCATGTTCCACACAGCCAAGGAAGCATTGGTTTTTAATCTCATTATGACTCGTTCATTCGGAAGAGCACTTAATTCGATCAGAATAGTGGAATGGAAGGCAGTAAAAGAATGAAATACTCCTTTCTTTTCCAATTACCCCGCGAAGATAGATGCTCGGAAAGGTTCTCGAGATTCTCAATCGCTCTTTTTAGTGGGGAGGAATAGTGCGGGAAGGGGGTGAGACCAAGCCGAGCCACTAGTAGAGTAAGCCCTTCCCACGTGTCAAGTTGAATATGAATAAATGAATGCAGCCTCAACCAGAGAGATCAACCTGCACCTTAGAGTATATATATATATATATAACAAAAAAATGGTCAAGCTTAATATTTGACATTCACTCAAATCTCTATTTAACCATCATTCATAATAACAACATTTCACTATAACAACCTAATTTTCTTTAGAACTAATTTTTGATGTAATATTTTTTTCTCTCTATAACGTTCTACTTATAACAGTGTTGAAATTCTCTATAGACGTACACTTTTTGTAAAATTACATCTCTATGATAGCCTTACTCAAATATTAATTGTGTAATAATATTTTGTAAAAGATATATTGTGTATAAAGATAAAATATTACAATATTTATGATAATCGTTATTAGTGTCATGCACCTATCAAATTTCAAGTATTAATATATAAGAGAAAATTGTACTTAAATTGGGTCCATCATTTATAGTAATAATCTCAAGATGAAAGACTATTGGTGACCTTTTATATATTGATATTATTTTTCTATTTTGTAGGTTAAATTTGTTTACAAAATGGAGTAAAGTAAAAAAACAATATTACTAAAGAAATATCACTTTCTCCCCATAATTAAATTTTGAATGTATTTTGAAATATTTCAATGAAATCTGGCCATTTTGGTCTCAAAAAACAATTAGCTCTATGACAATCTCTATTAATCATATAAAAGCACCTGAATATTGTTCTTTCAATTTATGATTATTTACTAAAAAACTTTAATTTAGTAATATTAATTCTATTTTACAACATTTTATACTATATAATATGATATACATGTGCAATGCACGTGCCGGAAGACTAGTTATTTATAAAACTAAGAACTTGTTCTAGTTAATAAGGTTAGACATTTGTTTGTATTGCCTTTTTTATTTTTACATGTTTTTAGAAATTGCCAAGAATGTATCAATAAAATTAGTAGTCTAACACCAAATTATAACAAGAGGCATTAAATATTTACATCCATGCACAAAAATATTACTCCCTCTGTCCCATTTTATGTGAGGTGCTTTGACTCGGCACAGAGTTTAAGAAAGGAAGGAAGACTTATAAAACTTGTGGTCTAAAATGAAAGATAAAAATTTGTGTGGCTATAAATCATTTAATTAAGGGTAGAATGGACATTTTAAAGTTAAATTATTACTTTATATAATAACGTATCATTCTTTTTGGGCCTAACTAAAAAGGAGAGTAAGTCATATAAACTGGGACAGAGGGAGCATTAATTTAGGGTTGTTTTTTCTATTCTTATATACTACTTGTTTTTTAGTTTATATTTTCAAAAGACACTAAGCATTTAACTTCACGTAATAATATTATTTATAAGATTCAGAACTAGTTATAGTTAATAAGATGTTAGACATTTGTTTGGGTTGCCTTTTTTATTCTTATATGTTTTTAAATCTCTGCCAAGAATGTCTCAATAAAGTAGTAGCCTAACACCAAGTATTTACACACATGCACAAAAAATATTAATTATTAATTTAAAGGTGCATTCAGATGTTATTATTTATAAAACTAAGAACTAGTTGTAGTTAATAAGAGGTTAGACATTTGCTTGGGTTGCCTTTTTTATTCTTATGTGTTTTTGGATCTGTGCCAAGAATGTCTCAATAAAATTAGTAGCCTAAAATCAAGTATTTACCCACATGCACAAAAATATTAATTATTAATATAGACGTGCATTCAGATGCTAAAAAACAAACAGTCTTAATCATTGAGTGTTCAGATATAGAGACAACATCTTAATTATTCAACACGAATTCAGATTTAGACATTAGTCTTAATGAAAACAATGAGGCCTTAGTGAATTTGGAGTTAAATCCTATAGTGGTACATGTCATAGTTTTTTTACACATTTTGATTCGAGTGGTTTCCACATAAAATATTATGTTTTTACTTACTGTTCTTACTACTTTTTTGGAACACGTTAGGCAACCTGTTTCATACTTAAGCTAAAAGTTAAGTTAGTAACCTACAAGGTTGTGCAGACTAACAGTTAAAAAATGTAATTTTATTAACAGTGCCTTAATATATCCTATGTCCAAGTAGACATAATGAGTTCACATCCATTACATGTGTCACCATTAAAGTTGTGATGAAGATGCCCCTGTTCAACATCCCATAGCTTCACAGAAGAGTCAAATGATGCACTACACAGTTAGACAATGAAACAAAACAACTAAGCTTAAATAAATAAAATGTTTGGTGCAATACATTAAATCAACACACACCAAAAATCCAATTTGTTGTATCACTCATGATTTTTTTACTCAGAAGGAGGATTACGGATCAGAGTGCAATCATTCCAAATTTTGAAACTCAACTCTTGCGGCTTTAAAATTTGTTGGGGCTTTAAGCGCACCTTTGACAACAGTGTACCAGAAACATCAAAGGTAAGTCAGCCCCAATGCACCCAAGGCTGTAAACTAGCGAGCAATGAAGTGAGTAACGATCATGGAGACTAGAGTTTACATACTAAAAAGGATAAAAATACTTTAGATGATTTCTTCCTACCTACCTAAGCCTTGATAGGCAGAGAAAAGGTTTTTGCCTAGTGGAAGGTAAATCAATCGGGTGAGGAAGGAATGCATTGCCAAAGATGAGATGGGGGGGGGGGGTGAACAACTGTTGAGTTGTGATGCCATGGATCAGGGAGAGGATGATGGAGAATGAGAGGGTAAAATATGTAAAAGGGGTTAATTTGTAATCCATGATTCCTATCCCAACTCAATCTCCTTCCAAGATGAAACAATCAATTAGTACTGGGGCATGATGGGAAAAAATATTCATAGAAAAAATAAAGAAAATATCTTTATGTATTCATTGTCTTAAAAACTAACTTTAATAATATATCCTCATGTATTTGTGACCATCTCAGAAACTAATCTCGAATATATCAATATTTTGATCAAATCCAATTTACTTTTTTTGCCAATAAAATGTCAAAGCTAACTACTAAATAACCTAGCATTTAGTAGGTCCAGTTACGTGTCAAGATCTTAGAGGTCCCCCTTCCTCATTATCCTTGTAGAACCCACAACACAAAGTAAGTCTCCATTTTAGGCTTGTTATTTAAAAATGATTTGAGTCCAATACTGTAAACATGACAGGTAGCAATAAATAAGTCCAACTCTTTTATCAGTTTATCTCAATATATATACTTAAAATGGCCCATGTTCTGGCATAGTTAAAATCCAATAAATGTTAAAATGAAGGTTACAAATAAAAATGCATTAAAAAATTAACTTAAAATGATAATGAAAGATAAATATTTTGTGCAACGACCTATTTCCGTCATTATGTAAGAACCAATGGAGAAGGAATTTGGGCCAGAAAACTTCTGAGTAGTAACTTCGGAATTTCTAGCCTAGGCTAGACTTGGACGAATTTTGAGTCAGGTGAGGTTTACAAAAATCTGATAGTGGATGAGGGATTTAATTATGAGTTTGATCATGTGAGTGGATATCCAAGACGTTAAGGAGCCTGTACGGCTTTACAAAATCGAATTCGAGCGAGTAGAACTCATGAAACTAATCTTGGCGTGAAAGGATAGTTTTACAACGTCCAGGTTTGAAGGCGTGTTGTGAAATGGGAGCTTGGAAATCAAATTACGAGTTTTTTTATCTATCCAAGCCACTGAGGAGGGATGGGTTCGCCGTGGTGGGCCAGTCGCGACTTAAATCAGGGAAAACCCCAAAAATGTTATTTTCTGCAAAACTTCATTCTTAAGAGCTAAGGGATTACCCAGGGCAGTTTCTTATCAGAATTCCACAAATTCTCGCACTAAAGGTATATTAATTACTCCCTTAATCTATATTTCGATTCTTAGAACTTAGAATCCTCGTAAATTATTATCGGGGGAGGGTTTTGGCCTGAAGTTAATGATGTAAAAGCCCTAGTTGAACATTAGGATCATAGGTTTGCCCTTGGATTGATATTTTTATATAATTCAGGTAAATTAGGAATTGTTTATTGATCCTTGATTTAATTACATGTTTTAGACCAAGAACAAACAGAAAGACTCTGGAAGGGGAACGCTCAAGTGTCTTAGCAGTATTTAGGCTTGGTTTCAAGGTAGGTGATGGTTCGACTTCCTATTGTATTATATATGATTTTTAATTCCTTCATTGTATGCATGCATGTATGTGAATAGAGAAACATGAATCGAACCTAAGGAAATGATTAAGTATGAACAATTACATGCCATGAACTCGTTACTTGATTGTGTGACAATGTGCACTATTCATTGTGGGTATGATTGTGATTGTGGCTGTGCTGACCCGATTGGGTGTCACATTCCAACACATGTATTGGATCGGGTGTCACGTTCTGACACACTAACATTTTGGGTGTGGGTTCCATGAGAGAACCACATGGGATTGTTACATTTATATTTACATGTCATTAATGTTGAGAAATTGTATGTTGCTATTAAAATGATAATTGAATTATACATTTTGTATATGTGTGCTTACTGTGTTGTAGTTACTTGCTTATATTGCGCTGACTGGAGCAGCCATGTGATGCTACCAGTACACCATGGTTTCGTGTACTAATACTACACTTGCTCTTTCTTTGTTGAGTATAGGGATCTTCAGGCGGCTATTGACATACCTCAGTTAGGAGACCATTGACCAAGATCAAATTCAAGGTGAGCTAGTTCTTTGAAGCTGCCATGGATCATCATTAATTTAGTCAATTATTTTTGTACATAGACTATATGGTTAGACTGTTTTCATGTTTTAGCTTCGGGGTTGCACCCCCTTTTATTAGACTTGTTGATTAGTAGAATTTTGGTACAATGACTTTCAGTTCTAAGAGTTGAATTTTTGCGATAGTTATTTGTTAGACTTTCGGAGTTTATGGGAACTCCTTATTTATTTTGTCATTTAAACCTGCTTCCGTATTTTTAAATGGTTTAGTTTCCTTTAAGTTGCTTAGTCGGGTGGTAGTAGTGGTTCTCCCACCGGAAGGTTAGTATGGGTGCCAATACGGCGGTAAAAATTGTGACAAAGTTGGTATTAGAGCCCTAGGTTCGTTGATCTCATTATACCAAAATGAGTCTAACAGAGTCTTGTGGAACGGTACAGAGACGTCTGCATTTTTTTCGAGAGGCTACAAGACTTTTGGAAATCTCTTTGTCTTCTTCTCCTTTCATGCTATGACTTGATTCCAATTGGTATTTGGTGATCCAAATTGATATATAATCTCCTTCACTCTTCTATCCGTAGATGGTTAACACGCGATACAACGACGTTAGGCCTATAGCTCCCGTCAATGAGCCAGCAGAGGAGCCCGCAATAAGAGGCCGTGGTCGAGGTAGGGGAAGAGGCAGAGGAAGGGTAGAACCCATCAGGGGTGTAGCCCAAGTTTAGAATGTTTCCAGGGAAGAGGCCCCTCTTGCAACCCAAGAAGAGGTGGAAAAGAATATAGAGATCGAAGACAAGTTGGACCAAAGGAGGATGCACAGGCTAAGAATACTGGCATTCATCCATTAGACCTTGTGTTAGCTCAACAGATAATGACTTTTATGAAGGGTTGGCCGGCCCTAGAGTCTTTCCCACTGGGCAAGTAGCTCAACCTCCAACCAACCTCCCCGTTGCTGCTACTATTCCCAAGATGGATGGAGCATTTGGCAGAGCTGCCTTCTTCCATCCCATATTAGGTCCTGTGATGACTGGTACTGAGCATGAGATATTGACTAAGTTTTGGAATCTAAAGCTGCATGTGTTCCATTGTTTTGAGAGGAAGGATGCCTATGAGTTCATTATGGATTGCTATGAGAGGTTTCACAAGTTAGGCATTGTACACCAACATGGAGTAGAGTTCGGGACCTTTCAGCTTCAAAGTGAGGCCAAGTAGTGGTAGAGGGTGTATGTGGAATGCAGATCGCCAGTCTTGCCCCCACTCACTTGGACGCAGTTTCATGCTTTGTTCTTGTAGAAGCATGTACCCCGGACTTTGAGGGATCGCAAGAAGGATGAGTTCATGGCCTTGGAGCAGGGTGGTATGACTGTAGCAGCCTATGAGGTGAAGTTCCATGCCTTGTCTAGATATGCTACATAGTTGATGACTACAGAAGAGGATAGGATTCATCTATTCATCAAGTGATTGAACCCCAAGTTGGAAGTAGTTTTTATTTACATGAACTCTATGGTAAAAGTTTTAATGAGGTCACAGACTCTATGAAGAAAGTGGAAGGAGTTCGACGTGATGGGCAGCCCAAAGCTTTGGCTAAGAAGCCCAAGAACACACGTAACTCTTATGGTTCCTACTACAGATGTTCAGGTAGGCTGGCACTGGCAGCCCGGCCAATTCAATCAGCCATGCCCGCTTCTATAGATTGGTTATTCAGGAACTTCACAACAGAATACTATTCAGGATAGTCAGGGAGCCGCACCTACATCTGGCAGCAGGCCCTCTTTTGACTGCAATTGATACTATTATGGAGAAGCTGACCATATGAGGAGAGATTGTCCCCATCTGCGCATGACTAACCCCGTGCAGCAGAAGACCAGAGAAGTGGTACTAGAGAGCAACGGTGGTAATGGTAGAGGACGTCAATAATGTGGGCGAGGAGGGAATGCAGGTACAGAAGCAGTGCATCTAAGCAAGAGGTTGCCCGTCAAGATGACAGGGCTCATTTCTATGCCTTTCCATGCAAGACCGAGGCTGAGGTATTTGATGTAGTGATCACAAGTACTATTCTTATCTGTGACCGGATGGTTACTATTTTGTTTGATCCGGGTTCTACATATTCATATGTGTCAGTTCAGTTTGCCTTGGGATTTGATGTGGTTTGTTATGTGCTTGATGCCCCGTCCATGTTTCTACCCACAGTTGGAGAGTTTTTCATAGTCACCCATGACTATCGTGCATGTTCTGTCCTGTTTATGGGTTTTCAGAGTTGGGCTGATTTGATTATTCTGGATATGACTGATTTTGATATAATCTTAGGCATGACTTGGTGTCCCCCTATTATGTTTTGCTTAATTGTAATGCTAAGTATGTCACTCTAGAGATCCCAAGTAGAGAAAAGTTAGAGTGGGGAAGGAATGTGGGCCAAAATACTTCTGAGTAGTAACTTGGAGATTTCTTGCCTAGTCCAGACTTGGATGAATTCTGAGTCAGGTGAGGTCTAGGGAAATCCGGTAATGGATGGGGGATTTAATTATGATTTTAATCACGTGAGTGGATAGCCAAGACGTTAAGAAGCCTTTACGATATTACAGAATTGAATTCGGGGAAGTATAACTCCCGAAACTGATCTTGGCATGAAAGGGTAGTTTTAGAACGTCTAGGTTTGAAGGCATATTGTGAAATGGGAGCTTGGAACTCAAATTCTGAGTTTCTGTCTCTGTGCAAGCCGTTGTGGTGGGATTAATCCCGCCAGGGCAGGGCTATTGTAGCGGGCCAGTCGCGACTTAAATTGGGGAAAAACTCCAACAACATTTTTTTTTGCAAAACTTTATTCTTAAGAGATAAGGGACGACCCAAGGCAGTTTCTTATCATATTTCCATGAATTATCGTGCTAAAGGTAAGTTAATTACTCCCATATCCATATTTCGATTCTTTAGAACTTAGAATCCTCGTAAATTATCATTGGGGGAGAGTTTTGGCCTGAAGTTAATGGTAAGAAAAGCACTAATTGAACATTAGGATCATGGTTTTGGCCTTGAGTTGATATTATGATATAATCTGGGTAAATTAGACCTTGTTTATTGATCCTTGTTTTAATTACCTGTTTTAAACCAAGAACAAGTTGAAAGACTCTGAAAAGTGAAGGCTCAAGTGTCTTAGGAGTATTGAGGCTTGGTTTCAAGGTAGGTGATTGTTTGACTTCCTGTTGTGTTATATATGCTTGTTAATTGCTTCATTGTATGCATGCATGTATGTGAATAGGAAAACATGAATCGAATCTAAGGAAATGATTCAGTATGAACAATTATATGACATGAACTTGTTACTTGACTGTGTGACTATGTGCACTAATCATTATAGGTGTGATTGTGATTATGGGTGTACTGACTGGATCGGGTGTCACATTCCAACACATGTATTGGATCAGGTGTCACATTTCGATACATATATTAGACCGGATGTCACGTTCCGACACATATATATTGGATCAGGTGTGACATTTTAACACACTAACATTTGGGTGTGGGTTCCATGAGAGAACCACATGTGACTGTTACATTTATATTTACCTGTCATTGATGTTGGGAAACTATATGTTGCTCCTAAAATGATAATTGAATTATGCATTTTGTATATGTGTGTTTACTGTATTGTATTTACTTGCTTATATTGTGCTGATTGGAGTAGCCGTGTGATCCTACCAGTACACCGTGATTTCGTTTACTGATATTGCACTTGCTCTTTCTTTATTGAGTATCGGACATCTTCAGGCGGCTATTGACAAACCTCAGTTAGGAGACCATTGACCTAGACTGGATTCAACGGTGAGCCAGTTTTTTCAGGCTACCATGGATCCATCATTAGTTTAGTCTATTCTTTTCGGACTCAGACTATATGGTTAGACTTTGTTTATGTTTTAATTTCGGGGTTGCACACTCTTGTCTTAGACTTTTTATTAGTAGAGTTTTGGTACAATGACTTTCAGTTCTAGGGGTTGAATTTTCACGATAGTTGTTTATTAGACTTTCGGAGTTTATCGGAGCTCCTTATTTATTTCGTCATTTAAACTTGCTTCCATATTTTTAAATGGATTAGTTTTCTTTAAGTTGCTTAGTCGGGTGGTTGGAGTGGTTCTCCCACCGGAGGGTTAGTGTGGGTGCCAATCACGGCGGTCAGGGTCGCGACATTCTGCGTGAGGGATAAACAAGAAGAAAGGTAAATTATTTTACCTAACATATAATGTATTTATTATATAAATTTTGATTAAGAATTTACTTTCATAAATTAAATCTTAGTCATTAAATTGAATTTATATCATATGTCAATAATCCAAGCAAGAAATTGAAAAGACGGAGAAAAGAGAACTTTGGTCCAAAAGAGAACTTGAAGGTACAAGGCAATTGCACCACATATCACCTTACTTATTTTTTATAACAATCATTGATACTAAAGATTACATATGTTGTAACTAAACTAATAAATTTCCCTTTTAGTGATTCACTTACCTTTGAGTATTGTTGATTGGCCATGAACTTATGATTAATGCAAATATTCTTTTTGATAAGTAAACTTTGTGGACCATAAGAAAATTTCTCTAGTCAAAATTCATGGAATCTTAGCTTTTATCTAACTAGTTAGAGTATTGACTATATATATTATTAGTCAATAATTCAATAATTATATTTTCAAATGTAATTAATAATTAGTGGACCATATTAAATGTATCCTTTGAAAAACGGCTATATAAATCACTCTTCCTGTTTCTTTTCTTTTTTTCACTTATCGAGTCATCTCTATATACAACAGGTGGATGCAGTGGAGGTAATCGTGGATATGGTGGAGGCAGTGGTTATGGAGGTGGAAGAGGTGGTGGAGCAAATTATTGTTTTTAGTGTGGAGAGTATGGCCACTTTTCTAGGGAGTGTACCTAGATTGAAAGGAAATGGCGGTGGAGGTGGTAGATACTCCGGTGGTGGCCATAGTGGCGGTGGCCGAGGTGTTGTGGCGGTTGCTACAAATGTGGTGAGGATGATCACTATGCATATTAATGCACCAATGGTGGTCACTGATCATAGCTTGAAGCCCTGACTACTGCTAAAATAAATTAACTGAAGAAACTTGTTGTATATAGAGATGACTTGGTCAGAGAAAAAAAAAAGAGGAAGAGTGATTTATATAGCCATTTCTCAGAGGATACATTTACTTTGGTCCACTAATTATTAATTACATTTGAAAGAAATAATTATTGAATTATTGACTAATAATATATATAGTCAATACTCTAACTAGTTAGCTAAAAGCTAAGACTCCATGAATTTTGACTAGGGAAATTTTCTTATGGTCCACTAAGTTTACTTATAAAAAAGAATATTTGCATCAATCATAAGTTCATAACCAATCAACAATGCTCAAAGGTAAGTGAATCACTAAAAGAAAAAATTATTAGTTTAGTTACAAAATATATAATCTTAAGTAGCAATGGTTTTTTAAAAAAAAATAAGTAAGGTGACATGTGGTGTAATTACTTTTTACCTTCGTGTTCTCTTTTGGACCAAAGTTCTCTTTTCTCCGTTTTTCCAATTTCTTGCTTGGATTATTGACATATGATATAAATTAAATTTAATGACTAAGATTTAATTTATTAAAGTAAATTCTTAATCATAATGTATATAATAAATACATTATATGTTAGGAAAATAATTTACCTTCCTTCTTGTTTTCTCTCACGCAGAATATTTATCTTTCATTCTCATTTTAAGTTTATTTATATTGCATTTTTATTTGTAACTTTCTCTTTAACATTTATTGTATTTTAACTATGCAAGAACATGGGCCATTTTTTAAGAAAATAAATAAAATATATTGATATAAAATGAGAAAAGAGTTGGACTTATTTTAGTTTGATATAGAGTATTTAGTCACTCTAATTTAGTCACTCTTATTTTTAGAAAAGAGTTGGATTTGTATAAAACCCACAACACATGTGAAAGAATACTGTAAACATGATAGGTAGCAATAAATAGAATACCTTGCCAGCAACAACCTTTGATTCCAATTGCTTGTACCAACGCTAGTTGGGCTCCATTTGATGGTAGATATCTCCTAAAAAGACAATTGTTAGCATCTCATGTATGATTTGTTTAAATGAATCAACAAAGACCACAAAGCAAAAAATAAAAAAATAAAAATAGAATACCTTGCGATATTCTCTAAAACCGTGCAAGCAAAACATTCTATTTCATGCTCCATATATGCACAAAAACAATAAATTATTGCCCAGTTATCCTTGTGATATTCTTTGAAATCATGCAGCCAGGCCTTTTATTTTAAACAACACAACACACAAAATTATCCTTGCAAAGATATGAGGTAAAAGTAAAGCAAAATTAAGGCAGAACAGGGAAATAAAACACCTGAATGAAATTTAAATTGCTGCATCCATTCGCCAGATTTCACATTCCAAACAACGGCTGTTCCATCAGCACTACCACTAAGGAGATAGTTAATGTTCTTGTTCCACTTCAAAGATAAGATTTTCCCTTCATGCTTGTTAAGAGTACTAACCAATTGCCCCAGATGAAAGGTTAGTTATAGGATTGGTCATGGCTATCAGTAAGAGAAAACCATACATGACATTATAAAATGATAAAGGTACCATGAACAACAAATCTCAAGAAACCTAAATAGAAGTTACATGAAACAATCCAGTTTAATGACATGAGGGAAACACAAGTGGTATGGAGGTATGAGTCCTCATGTATGTTCTTGATATTATTGACTTATTACATACTTGCTCAGTGTTGTTGTCACTTTTTCATGTTGTTTGTTGCTTGTCGCCTGCTAAGTGCTATAGTTGATTTTATACTATAATGTATTGCATATTAGTTTCTATTTTGATAGACCAATGATACCTACTTAGTACATGTTTCCCTGTACTGACCCCTACTTGTGTTTTTCTTTGTTTTCCTTTTATGTGGTACAACAAGTATACCAGCAAATTTGATTCACCCTTAGCTCTAGCTAGTCACCAGTACATCAAGTTCCAAGGTAGCCTATTCCTTCTATCTCGTGTTGGATTCTCTCGGTCATGACATGATGTCCTTAGTATTAAGACACAAACTATTTTTTATTTATTTTGGTGTCTTTGATACTCTTAGACTTGATATTTAAGGATTAGATGTCCTTGTTGTGATGACTTTTAGGTTTTGGCAATAATATATGATAGACTCTAGTGGATTTGTGTTTCTTACATTAATAAGTTTTGAACTTCCACATTATGGTTGTATTTAGTAAGAAATAAAATTAATATAAGTTGGGATTTGAATCCGTTGGTTCGCCCACCTAGGAGGTGAAGTGTGGTGCCATTCATGACTCGTTTAGGATCGTGAAAAACTTGGTATTAGAGTCAGGATTTGGTGATCTCATCACACAAGGACATATCTAGTAGAGTCTTGTGAAATGGTGCGAGGACATCTTTACTTTTCTTTGGGAGACTATAGGACTTTAGGAAGACTCATTTCACTACAAGAAACTTGATCGTTAATGACTACTTCTTAATGAAGGGACCTAAATCGCGTTGTTATAAGTGTATTTGTAGAGAAATTAATTTTTGGACGTTAAAGCTAATTTTATACCAACATTAATGAGGGGATAATATTTAGTTGTTAAAAGTACAATAACAGGTCGCTAAGACAAATCTAATCAGTGAAAAAATTTAGAGTTTTTGGCTTAAATCATCCCTGAAGTATGACTTAAGCCTAAAGTACATCCTTGTGTTATATCAGTGAGCAAAACACATCTTTGCACTATCCAAACAGTTGCAAGATTCATCCTTCTTTTTATTTTTTTAAGAAACTCACAGCACCAATAAAAAAAGTGCCAAGTCAAATGAATATATGTACACATGGTTAAGCTAGTCAAGTTGGGTGATTTTTCTAATATTTAGAAACTGAGTATTTAAATCATATTCAGACAAAAAATGTTGAAATTCTAAATATTCTTTGTCAAAAGTATAGCCAAATACAACTCCAACTTAATTTTTTTTAAAAGCTTAAGGTTAGTCATTAGATCGTAAGACTCTCTTCTCTCTCATGCCCTCTTCTAGTCCTGGTCTGTCATATTTTATCTCTTTTGATAAGTTCTTCCCTATTCTAAGCATCCCCCAGTCCAGATGAATAATAGTTCGATGATACCGAATACTGTTTTGCCTATTGATCATATGAATTTGCCTAACTAGAAGACCGATAAGGAGTTTTTACCAGTTCAATATGTTGATATGTTCAATAAAGGTTCAGCTAGTCTTTGACCAATAGTTAAGCAAATACCAATCCAAAATCTCAGATATAATGAAGGAATTCCACGAGTAGTTTGTACGAAAGAAGTGGTGAACATAATGAATATTATTGAGAATCTTCAATATGCACTAATTGGAAAAATTTTGTACAGATGGTCGGGTATAGAAGAGCTTCGCATTCAAATTCCTAAGCAATGCAACGTGAAAGGGGAGTGCAAGGTTGGTTTATTACGGAATAGGCACATATTAATGAGGTTCTCTAGGTAGGAAGATTTCGTCAATATGATGTCTAAACCTAATTACTATATATTATCAAGGTATGGTTATTCTTATATGATGCGACCTTTGATTTATGATACAGTGTTTAAGATTGAGGATGAAATACCTCAGGCAATGACATGGATCTCCATTCTGGACTTAAAAGTAACTTTCTTTGTTAAAGAATCCATTTTTTCATTAGCATCAACTGTAGGAAAACCTTTACAACTAGACATGGTGACGATCAATAAGACTCGACCTAGTTGTGCTAGGATCAAGTTGTAGGTGGATCTACTAGCTAATTTCCCCAAGGTTGTATAGTTAGAAGTCGTGAATGAAGAGACTAAGACTTCTAGGGTGGAGAGAATTCAGATTCAATTTGACATGGCTCTGAAATACTGTAAGTAGTGTAAACTACAAGGGCATGGAGAAAAGAATGTAGGGTACTCAAGGCTCAAAAGCAGGAATAAGGGCATGAAGATAGTGAAAGGATTGTTGACAATGCACAACAAGAGGTAGCCCTAATAAAAATGGGTATGCAGTTTAAGAAATGGCATCCTACAAATAAAATAATCCCAGGCATGAAAAGAATAATCGAAAGGTAGAAGATGAGGATGTTTGCACATGCAATCCATTCCAGTCCAAAATAATAAAGTTCATGACAAAGAGAGTAGTACACATAATTCAATCATGGAGGATCAGATAAATGAAGATAATCAATACATCACTTCTATAAATGTTATATAGGAAGCGCAAGGAAATAAAAATACTAAACAGATAGACAGGGAGAATACTAATGATGAGAAGGAGAATGTCCCTGCAAAATCAAAGGAAACTCAATCAAAAAATTCTGTAGGCACAAGAAAACACAGGGATGAAGGGTTGAGTAATAGTGAGGAGGAGTTTATACCTAAATAGCAGAAGATGGCAGACATTTTAGGGCTTAGGGGCAAATAGGGGATCCAGATCTGGATGAGCTACAACATACTCAATTGGGCAGGACTGCAGGAAAAAATTAACAAGATAAAGAAGAGGAAGCAGAAAAACCAAATAGAATAGATTATAAATCATAAGGAAGTAGGATTCGTGCAACCAGTCAGATTAGGGGTTTATTAATTGTAGATATACAAGAAAGTGGAAAGGATATGATCTTGTTCAAGGAGTTGGAAAATGTTGAATATCATGTACCTCTATAAACGGCAAGTGAACTAGATGCGGTTCAACATCACCTAAAGTTGTTGGAGTTAGGTCACTCAAATGTTTAAACATTAGTTCCTATCATAACTGAAAATTCAGCTTCAATAGAAAGGTTGCATGAACTAGTCACAGATAATAACTTGATTACGGAACTTGTAAACATGACAATTTCAGAGAAGAGACAAGAAGTGGAAGATAAAGAAGAAGAAAATGTCTCCAATATGTAAAACATCAATAAAGAGGCAGGGCTATCACCCCAATTGTCCTAAAAAATAAGGAAAGTCAAGGGTAAATGAGATAGTAATAGCTTAGTGCCTACAAGAATTCAAACTAGGAGGGGGGGGGGGGGGGTAAAATCAATGTCCAAATGAGTTTAAAAGCTTTATTATGGAATATTAGGTATATTAGAACACAACATGCCTTTCATAGGGTACAAACTCTACGTAAACATCACAAATTTTTATGATTGTGGTTATGGAACCATTTTAAAGTACTAGACAGATTTGAAGATACCAAAGAAGATTTGGGATGCAATATGCTAATTATAATACTAATGGGAAGATTTGGGTGTTTATCAATCATCATATTCATGTGGGTGTTGTAGCAAACTCAGAGCAGTAGTTGACTTTACTACTCACATTAGAAGATGGAAATCAATTCTAACTACTGTGGTTTATGCCTAATTCTCTAATATTGAGTGATTAAGTCTATGGGAAGACATATCCTCAATCAATCAAAATTTCAATATGCTTTGGATGGTGAGTGGTGATTTCAATGTGATCCATAGAGATGAGGAAAATATTGGTGGATTGCCTGTTTATCCACAGGAATATAAGGATTTTTCCCTATGTCTTAACTCATGTGTTTTGTCTGATGATTATTTCTCAAGAAATCCTTTTACTTGGTGGAATGGCAGAGTTGATGAGTCATGTATTTTCAAGAGACTAGATAGGGTTGTGTTTAATGATTCATTACTAGATATTTATGGCAACACTGGATTACAACACCTAGCTAGGATAGTGTCTTATCATGCCCCACTACTCCTTACTTGTGGGGTGGGCAATATTCCTATTCCTATGACTTTCAAGTTCTTGAAATTTTGGATTGAAAGAGAAGATTTCAAAAATGTTGTTCAACAAAATTGGTTGTCTGAAGACTAAGATTATATTTTCATTCAGCTGAAGAAGAAATAGAAAAGGACCAAAAAGGCCTTGGCATTTGAGTAGAGAGAAGTTTGGAGATATTTTTAAGAAACTAACCATTAGACAAGAGATTGTGAAGATTAAAAAGAGCGTATTCCAAGAAGACCCTTCACAAGTTAATGAAACAATATTGAAAAGAGCACATGCAGAGTTAAAGCTCTATCGTTATTACAAAGAAGAGTTTTGGAGACAAAAGGCTAGTGTACAATGGTTTGAGGAAGGGGATAGAAATACTAAATTTTTCCATGGCCTTGTTAGGGGAAGAAGGAAAAGGCTTACATTGAAAAGAGATCTCAAGGAAGATGAAGCATGGAAAGAATTTAATGATGAAATCATAAGGGAAGGAGTCTGCTTTTTTGAAAAGCAATTCACTAGTGGAAATATAGCTAAGGAAATGTCTCTGTTATAGGGTATCCAACCACTGATTTTTAGGAAGATAATGAGTTTCTTAAATCTCTACCTGAGGTAGAAGAAACAAAAAAAAGTGGTGTTTGATTTAAATGCTTATAGTGCCTGTGGTCCTGATGATTTTACGGGATATTTCTACCAGACATATTGAAATAATGTACGTCCTGATATTATACAATTGTACATGCCTTTTTCCAGGGTGTTTCTCTCCAAAAATCTATTACTCACACCAATCTGGTTCTAATACCTAAAAGGATGTTACCCAGTACTTCTCAAATATTAGACCAATTAGTCTGAGTAACTTCTTAAACAAGATCATTTCCCGACTGGTTCATGATAGGATTGAAGGTTATCTGCCTAACCTGATATCACAAAATCAATCTAGTTTTGTTAAAAGAAGGAATATCACTGAAAATGTGTTGCTGTCCCAGGAGGTTATATTTGATATAAGGCTAAGGAATAAGCATGATAATGTGGTTATAAAGCTGGATATGGAAAAATCATATGATGGGGTAGGTTAGAGTTGTTTAATCAGAGTCTTGGAGAGATGGATTTTGCTTCTAAGATTCTAGACATGATTTGGAGACCGATTGCTAATAGTTGGTATTTTGTTCTTATTAAGGGGAAAGCTCATGGATTTTTCCTCTCTACAAGAGGGGTTAAGCAAGAAGATCCTTTATCACCTACTCTTTCTATATTATCTGCAAAGGTGTTATTTAAATCTATGAATCAATTATTTGAGAGATATGATTATAAAGTTAAGTATTGCCTAAATGGAGTGATAAATTGAATCATTTTCCTATGCAGATGATATAATTAGTTTTGCAGTTGCAGACAAATATTTCACAACTTATAATGGGATTTTTTAAAAAGTATGAGGAGGAATCAGGACAACTGATTAATAAAGATAACAACTCTTATTATGTACATTATAAGGCAGCACATGCTTCTCGACAGTTGGTAGAGGTGATTAGTGGTTTTTCAAGAAGTTTATTTTCGTCAATATACCTGGGATGCCCTATTGGTCATGCTAAGAAGAATAAGGTACATCTCTTAGTATTAATAAAGAATATCCAAGACAAGCACAAATGTGGAAGGGAAAGATATTGACTTTTGGGGGGTAAATAGTAATACTCAAAAGTGTGCTTCAGAGATCTTTATTTATCTTTCATATGTTATTAACCCTTCCAAGTGTGTAATACATGACATTCATAGAATGTTTGCTAAATTTCTATGGAACTTCAAAGAGGAGGGAAAATCTACACACTGGATAGCTTAGAAGGATGTCTATTTTCCAAAAGAAGAAGGAAAACTGAGGTTAGATCTTTATTTGACCTCTATAAGGCTGTATTTATTAAGTTATTGTGGAAATTTAGGAAAACTAACACAATGTGATCTAACTATATATGGAACAAGTACTATAAGAGGCAAAGACCATAAAAAGTAGAATGGAAATGGGACTCTCAAGTATGGAAGAATAGGTTATTAGCAAGAGATTTCTTTGATCATGAAATATGGTGGGAACCAAAGGAAGGACATGCTAGTGTATGGTTGGATAATTGGACTCAACTGGGAGCCGACACTACCATATGAACCTGAACAACGATCAGAGTCAGGTGGAGTCTATTATTCAGTTGTTTAATGAGGATGGATGGGATCAAATAGTACTACAAGATAATCTTGATGACGATACTTGTAATCTTGTTACCAGAATCTTGGGAAGCCTAACACCTTCATAAGGAAGAGACAAACCTTGATGGACGCCTAGTGGATCTGGAAAATTTAAGGTTAAATCAGCTTGGGAATTGTGTAGAAATAGAAAGGAGCCTATTAAGAAGATATTGAACATATGGGTGAAAGGACTACCTTTTAAAGTGTCATTCATTTTATGGAGGTTGTGGTTTAGAAGAATTCCTATAAGGGAAGTTCTTATTAGAAGAGGCAATTTCTAATTCTGAGATATGTTGTTGTTGTAACAACAATATACAACAGACCTTTGTACATTTGTTCATTGAATGTACTTACTTATATAATATTTCAAGGTTATTCACTGAGGCAACGTGTCTTCAGTTTCAGGTGGTACATATCAAACAAACATTGGAGGAATGGTGGAAGACTGATTCTGCTACTAAATTAAAGCAAATATTCAAAGCAGTTCCTGCTATTATGATATGGAAAATTTGGAAGTGAAGGAATGTGATCAAGAATAGGAGTAGCATGAATAGACAAAACATGATACTGGAGATTCACATAAATGTATACATGTTTTCTCAGTACAAGTACATATGGTTAAAAGACATTCCAAAGAATTGGCCACTGATTGTGAAGTTCCTGGAAGATTATACTCCTCTAATCAAAACTAACATTGTTAGATGGTTACACCCTCTGGGGGGTAAATTCAAGTGCAATACTGATGGAGCTATAAAGGATGAAAAATGATCAATTTCTTTTTGTATAAGAGATGAACAAGGGAAGATGATAGATGTTGAATCAACGGTTATGGAGAATGTGTCTGTTATTGATGTAAAAATAAAGGCCATTAGAATGGGTATATCATATTGTATTGAACACAACTTAATACTCCTGATCATTGAAATAGATTCCTTAATGGCTCAGAAAATCCTATGTGGAAGTTGGGAGGTCCCTTGGTTAATATCTCTGGATTTAGGCTACAATAATGGATTGATGATGGATATCAATGTGGAAGTGATGCATACATATCAAGAAGGGTATTCAATAGCCGATTTTTTTGCTAACATTGCTTTTGATTTTGCACGTAAACATATGAAACAATTTTTGAACATAAACAAAAAACCTCAACACGTACAAATAACTATTCAGATGGAAATGGACAACATACCAACTCTGGGAATAAGGAAAATGTAGAACACGGGTTTCAGGATATTAAGTTAATATTGAGCGACAACAATTAAAACTACAATTTCTATGCTTCATTCAGTAAGCTACTTTATTCTCCTAGTTGGAAATTAATCTTTTTAAACAGTGGTATTAACCCTTTTGGAGTTCAATATTCGAGAAGATTAAATAAAAGTTAGAAAGTAAGGTAAAAGGCACAGTAGGTCATAATATTATTTCGATTGATTGGCTATCTCATTTCATTCCTATTGGGGGTGAATTTCAAAATAACATACCTTTCAATCTAGCTTAGATCTACCACATTCATGCTGAAGAAGCCTTTATTGGTAATGAATCATAACATCAATGAGATTTTTGACGTTCAAGAAGGGATTACAAGCTGGACATGATATTGTTTGTAAAAGAAGATGCGTTTATAGGTGAGGTAGTGTTGAGGAAGCCATGGTTGCAGAGCTTCGGTGAGGTAGATCGAAGAGACGACTTGATGTAGGGTTTTGGAAACTCCCAGAAGCTCTTGCCCTTTTTGATTTTGTTTATTTTCTTTTTTTATAATTAGATATTTAATTTGATCCGAGCCACTTTGGGTTTGGTTTTTGTATTATTCTTTTTTGTTTAATAAAAAAACTTCAAAAATTTCAAATGACATAATTATTTTTTTATTTTGATAACGAAACACCCACGTAATTTCACTATATTTCCAACATTTTTGTATATTGTTTATAATGTGAATTGCATTTTATATAACATACATACATACTAAATATTTTATTTCGGGTATGCTTTCTCTCTCGTGCACGTTAGCATAACTTGAGCTCACCATGGGTAAGTGAGTTCGTATACCCACTCAAAAGGCAATAATGGTTAAGGAAGCTTTACACGGGAAGGCGAACTCTCAGCGAGGACGAATATAAGGTATGGGGGAAGGGGAATCAGTTGATTCCAGTCAAAGAGTAGCTGAATTGAGTACAAAATTGGGTGAATCTAGAGAAACAGAGAAATTGCAAATAAAGAGTGTAGATCTAGCTTCACATAAGGTGAAAAGTAAAGGTAACACTGAGAAAGATATATTGAGTGAGAAAGGGCAAGCCCAGTTCAATGGAATAGTGTCATGCAACAAGGAAGTAATACCAAGCAACAAGACCAAGTAACAGCCATCTGGGACAGGGTTATTCAAACCACTTAATATGGAAGCTCTGTGGAATCAAGTAATAGTAAGAAATCATGGGCAAATGAAGTGGAAGGCTAATGCACTGGGTAAGAAGAAATCAATATGGGATGACTTTGATATAGCGAAATTGGCTAATGTGGGATACAAATTGGAGTATATAACTCCAACAAAGAAGGGGGAGATAGTAGAAATCGAAATGGAGGATATAAGGTCTGGAATTACTTACTGGGGTAACATTGTGGTGTGTTATGAGTTTGGTGCACACCCTCCTTTTACAGTGATACAAGAATACATACAGAGGTTATGAGGGAAGTATGGTATAGATAAGGTGGGTATGTTAAGAAAATGGGGTAATAGTGGTGAGATTTCAAACTATGATTGGAAAACAGGAGGCATTATAGGGTGGAATTTTCCATTTCGATAATAAACCATTTATTGTTAAGGAATGGACACTGGAGTTAGAATTCACCAAGGAGGAACTACAATTAGTCCCAATATGGGTTAAATTCCCAGGTCTGGATTTCAAGTATTGGAGTAAGGCAGGGCTGAGTAAAATAGGAAGCTTAACAGAAACCTATGATGGTGGACTACAACACAAAGGAAAGGAATAGCCTGAATTTTGCGCGCATTTTGGTTGAAGTTAAGATGGGAACACAACTGCTAGAGGTGGTGAAATTTAAGAATGAAAAAGCTAGACTGGGTGAGCAGCCTGTACAGTATGACTAGAAGCCAACACTATGCAAGTTTTTGAAAAAATATAGGCATGAAGAGAAGGTGTGCGGACTTAAAAAGAAAGGTCCTAAGCCTGTTTAGATACCTCCTAACAAGGAGATGGACAGAGGGAAGGAAACACTCAAAAGTGGAAACCAAAAGTAGGGGCTCAAGTGGCACAACAAATACAAACTCAACAGGGGCAAAGGTGGAAACGAGTAATAAGGAGGGATGTCAAACACCCGTAAGGATAAGGAAGACACTTCCAAGGAGTCCTCCAAGGCAGTCTTCTCAGTTGGAAAGTGCTAACTCTTTTTAGGTACTGTAAAACAAAAGTGGAATGGAAGGAAACAAAGAGAATGTGGCAGGCCAGACTATCACAAAGTCTGGGAATGATGATTATACTTAGCTGGAAAGTAAGGGGACTTAATGCTCCAAATAAACAAATAGAAGTCAAAATCCTTTGCAATGAAGAAAAGGTAAGTTTGATTGGCTTACTTGAAAGAAAAATAAAAAGTAGGAAAATTAAAAAGCTGGCTGAAAGTATGTTTACTGAATGGAAGTATGTTACTAATTTGGAGAGGCGCAAAATGGTAGAATATTGCTGACATGGAGGCCAGACTAATATTCTGTAAACCCCATACACATGACTGCTCAACAAGTCACTTCTGAGGTAAAATTCATCCCCCTTCAACTTTCCTTTCAAATATCATATGTATATGCCTGCAATAGCAGGGAAGTAGAAAGGAGTTGTGGGAGAGTTTATTGATCCAAAGTAAGAGGTGCACTGAACCATAATTGGTGTTAGATTATTTTAACTCTATCTTGAATGTTGAGGATAGAATAGGGGGCAATCCAATAATATGGGTAGAAATGATGGACTTCAATAAATGTGTGAAGGAAAGCGGATTGCTGGAATTTCCTACTCAGGGGAACAAATACACTTGGAGTAACAAACATAAAGAAAACATAATATTTTTCCACAATAGACTGGATATTCATCAATAGAGAATGGATGGACACAATGCCTAGTTGCAAAGCATTATTCTTGTCAGATGGAATTAGTGATTTTAGCCAGTAAAAGTAGTTCTTAATGAGGAGTATAAAACCAGAAAAGCTTTTCAGTTTTGTATTGTATGGAAAAAGCACTCAAAGTTTCTACCAATTGTGCATTTATATTTGATTACTCCCCTGCTTTTCTAATTGTTGTAGTTGTTACCCCCAACACCCCTCTGACATTTTTTGTCAAACCATTAATTTACTTTTCTTGGTTTCGATAATGTCTACCTCTATAACCGATTAGAAAACAATATTTACTTCTTAATTAAATTATATATTGTACCGCTCCCTATGGGTCCGACCCTAACTCTTTGTTGGGTTTTATACTAGAATATGATCGCCTACACCTAATATTGGATGAGGTGTAGATGAGCGTTTATCAGAGATGACAACACTAGGTACTTCTATTCAATCATAAAACATAGGAAGTTGAAGCATGCCATAATACAACTAAAGGACAGGTAGGGAGTATATGGCAATCAGATCCAACAATTATTGCAAGTCTGCTTGTTGAGTACTATGAGGAAATTCTAGGGAACAAGACAATGCATAGATGTCTAGCAATAAGAGACTTGATAAGAAAAGGGAAGGTGCTTAGAGAAGAACAATTATGTGCGCTCATTCATAGATTGGAACCGCAAGAGGTGAAAAAGGTTATGTTTCAAATTGACAGCACCAAGAGCCTTAGACCAGAAGGGTATGACAGTGGATTCTACAAGGCAGCATGGTCTTTGGTGGGAGAGGATGTCACAAATGCAGTGCTAGAATTTTCTAAGGCAGATCAATTCAACAAGTATTACTCTCATTCCAAAAATAGAGGTGCCTGAAGTTGCAAGCCAATATAGACCAATCTCCTAAAGGAATGTCATTTATAAGTGCATATCAAAATTAATCTGCAATAGATTAAATATTGTTGTCAGCCATATAGTAGCAGAAAATCATTCAGCCTCTGTACGAGGAATATCATTGATGCACAATGTGTTGATTTGTCATGATTTACTAAGACACTACAATAGGAAGAATGTATCTCCTATGTGTCTTATGAAAAAAGATCTAAAGAAATCTTATGACATGGTGAGCTGGGAGTTTCTTGAGGAAGTCCTAGGTGGTTTTGGGTTTCCTAAACAATTCATAAAATGGATCATGTTGGGAGTTACTACTACAATGTTTTCAAAAAAGTGAATGGAGAGAACCATGGTTTTTTTCTGAAAAAAGTGGACTAAGACAAGGAGACCTTGCATCTCCGTTATTATTTGTTTTAGTCATGGAATACTTGTCAAGAACACTTCAGACTATGAGTGGGCTACCTGACTTCAGATTCCATCCAATGTGTAAGAAGCTGCAACTCACTCACTTAATTTTTCTTGTTGATCTCATGATATTCTGCAAGGGGAATGTGTCTTCAGTGAGTAGATTAATGGAAGCATTAGCATACTTTAATGTTGCTATTGGTTTTGAGGCAAACCTGGACAAATCAAGTATATTCTTGGCTAGAGTTGGTGAGGACACAAGAAGGAAAATTCTGACTAGAACTGGATTCTCAATTGGTATATTCCCTATCAAGTACCTTTGCCTACCTCTTTCACCAAAGAAATGGACAAAAACTGACATATTATACTCTAATTGACAAGCTTACTTAAAGAATCATTGTAACTTACTCAAAGAAGCTCTCCTATGCTGGTAGGGTACAAGTGACTAATGTTGTACTATTTTCAATCCATAGTTTCTAGAGGGCGGTGTTGATTTTACTGATATACCGGGAGTTTATGGTATTTTTAATAAATTTCACTTAAGAGTTGTGTGTGTGTCTAGGGCCATTTTGTATTAAGAATTAATGTGTTCATGTGGTAATTGCAAGAAATAGGCTTGGACGAGGTTGCGAGAGACAGCAGCTAAAATTGTGCAGAAGGAGCCACCTACGAAAGTGACCTACGGACCATAGGTCCAGTCACGCTCCGTAGGTGGGTGGCATAGATAGAGCCTTAGGGAAGTCTTGACCAAGTGTGGAACTATGGAAGGCATTGACATAGCGTAGATCGACCCACGGGCCATCCTGTACCTCCGTCGTTTGTATCAGATATTTTTAGTTCCAGTTCCTGAGAAAAAGTTCTAAGTGTGGAGCCACGGAAGGGGACCCATGGAACGTAGGTCAACCTACAGTCTGTACTGCAGGTTTCCGTTGTTTGTGTCTGAAACTTAAAGGTTCCAACTTTGGAGAAAAAGTCTAAGTCTTGAGCTACCGAAGGGATCCACGGTCCATAGGTCAGTCTCGTCGATTAAATCTGCGTCCAACAGTTCATTTCCTTTTTGTTTAGGACAATGTTTTCTATAAATAGGGTATGTAAACCTCATTTTTGGGGATTAGACACCATAATATTATTTTAGTTCTTTATATTTTCTTGGGAATCAACTTGCAAACTTTGGCAAATTGATTTCCTATTTTTGGTTTATAAAGATTTTGGCCTTGAATTTCAATTGGAGATTCTAGGTTTCTTCTACTCATTACGTAAGTTTATGAATTCTTCTTCTAAAAATATGAATTGTGTTCTTGCTATCATGGGTAACTAAATCCACAACTCGGGTTGTGGTAACCATGAGTGTTTAACAAATTATGAATAGTAACAAAGTAATTCTTGAATAGTGTTGTTGCATGCATTGATAATACTTTCGTTTAGAAGTCTTTTTAACGGTGGCCAACGTTAGAACTCGCCTTTTGGCTACTTGCCGTACCAAGGAGGTAGTTAATAAGAAAAGAATTATCAACATAGATTTAGTCTGATACTATCTAATAGTCTAATGTCAATTGGTGCGAGGGTGAAAACTAAGACATACATTGATGTAATGTCTAATATGAGGTAAAGGTAAGGGTTAGTAAATTATACACACGTAGCCAGACCAAGGTGCGGGGTGAAATTCTCTATTTGGCGGACCAAGCACTTAGAGATACATAACTTGCCAGTTTGCATGTAATGCACTAGGAAAGGATTATTATTACTAGGATTTCCACGTTATGAGCTTATGGGGAACATATACACTCTAGTTTCTTTCTATCATTGATAACAACTAAAGTTCGAATCTTGCTCACTTCCTCTCTAAACAACAATCAGTTATTTGTTACACAACCGCCTCCCCCCCCCCCTTAACTTACTTGTCTTGGAAATACGTTGACTAAACGAATATAATTGTAAGTTAAAGTTAAGTCTAAACCATATTCCTCGTGGGATTGACCCCAACCTACAAGTTGGGTTCTTTAAATGATAATGATCGCTTATACTTCTTTAGGGAGGTGTAATTTGAGCGTATCAAAATTTGGCACCGCTGCCGAGAATAAAGCTTTTAGATTAAGTTTAACTACATTATTGAACTCTAGTCAATTATTTCCTAATTTTATGTTTTCTTTTGTTTTTGTTTTCTTCAGGTTTCTGCTCTAGTGTATGCCAATGACACAGAGTCGAGGCGAACCACTTACCCCCTACAATCTAGAATAATCAAGGGGTCCATGAACACCCAGTCATAGAGGAACCTGAGGACCAAGTGAATAATGAGAATGTTCAAGTTCAGGGTGATAATCTACTTGGAGATGCATTGAGGGTGCAAGCTCCACCTGAACCAAGACTGCGTGATAATTACAGGGTCGAATTCAACACTGTCGAATCTGAAGGACACATTGTTCTCCCTCCTCTACCTCCAGGGCATACATTTGTGGTGACTAGAAATTTGATGCAGATGCTTACAGGAAGGGGTTTATTTTTTCGGTATGGCTTCAGAAGATCCGTATGGGCACATGGCCAAGTTGATAAGTGTTTGTAAGAGTTGTGTGGGGTGACCGAAGTTGGATATGAATGTTATAGGGTTGAGAGTCTTCCCTCTATCATTGACCAGTGATGCTGCTGTATGGTTTTCTGAGCTTCCGTACAACTTAATTCATACATGGGACCAATTGCATAAGGTGTTCATGGCCAAGTACTTCCCGTTGTGAAAGAAGTTGAACCACAAAGATAAACTCAACAACTTCGTGGCACTACCTGGGTAGTCTGTGAGTAGTTCATGGGACAGGTTCACTGCATTCATTAGAAGTGTTCCGAACCACCGCATTGGTGATGAGTCACTAAAAGAGTTTTTCTACAGAGGTCAAGATGACAATGCTAAGGTTGTCATTGATACTATTGCAAGAAGATCATATGGTGAGTGCAGTTTTGAGGAGATCACTTAGAAACTGGAGAATATTTCCCAAAATAATAAAGCATGGAGCACTCGAAAGTCAGACACTGGAAGAAGCACTTTTGTAGTTCAATCTGCACCTAGTCAATCTGCTGATGACATTCCTGAGGAGATGGATCAGATGAGGACAAAACTTGGGTTGGTGTTGAAGCATGTTAGTAGAGGTGCAAAAATGGTAAATGCGGTGAATTATTTGACTAGGACTCCACCACCACCGGTAGAGGAATGTTACTATGGGGAGGATGCTTACTTGGTGAATGATCAGATGGGGGTTTTCCGAGCCTACGCCCAAGGTTCCAATTCAGATAATTGGCGCCAAGGTCAAGGAAACCAAGGTCGGAACTATGGTAATTACAATCGAGAGGTTCAATATGTCTGGGATGGGAACTACAATTGTGACAACAACTACAATCGAAATAACTATGGCAACAAGAACGATAGAGCTAGGCCTTATGTCCCTCCATAGAATCGGGAATTCAGTTATAGGGAAGCTGGGGGTAGTATGTCATGGATTGAGGATATGATGTACAAGATGATGAAGAGGTTTGATTCGACTGATGAGAATGTGAAGGAGATGCGAAACGATTTATTTGCAATCGGTCAAAATGTTGATGCCCATATAGTGTCGATCATGCAACTTGAGAAGCAGATGAATCAGTTGTCCACTACAGTCAATCCATGTCAGCCTGGCACACTTCCAAGAAAAACCATCCAAAATCTGAAAAATGATGGGCATTGTATGGCAGTCACTACTCGAGGGGGTAAGCACACCATTGATGTTCTCCAAGATGTGCATCTGAAATTGGAGTCATTTATTTTTCCAGCGGATTTTGTTATACCTGACTGTGAGGTTGATTTTGAGGTCCCTATCATCGTAGGGAGACCATTCCTTGCTGGGCACGCCTTGGTCAATACAGAGAAAAGGCAGATGAATTTTTGATTGAATAATGAAGAGGTAACTTTCAATATTTGTAGGTCCATGAAGCAGGAAAGTGATCTCAAGTCAGTGTCCGTTGTGAATCATATTGTGGGTCAAGGTTCTGATGTGTCTATTGAAGAGCGGTTGGGTGTTGATGAACTTGCAGCGGTTATGATGAATTTTGAGGGTGATGGTATTGAAGACTATGACGAGTTAGTTATCACACTTGATAGGTTCGAATTCCGTTCCAAAAAGAAGAAATTGGAGTTAGATATGAAGAATCGAGACTCTCCACCTGTGAAATCGTCTATTGAAGAGGCTCCAAACTTGGAGCTTAAGGCTCTACCATCGCATATGAGGTATGTATTCTTGGGGAGAGATGGTACTTTACCGGTCATCATTGCGGCCGATTTGAATGTGAAACAATTTTAGGCTTTGGTTTTTGTGTTGAAGATGTTCAAGAGGGCTATTAGATGGACTAATGCGGATATTATTGGGATTCCTCCTAGCATTTGTTCTCATAAAATCAAACTCATGCCGGATCACAAGCCTAGTATTAAGCACCAAAGACGATTAAATCTGCCTATGCAAGAGGTAGTGAAAAAAGAGATCATCAAGTGGTTAGATGCTGGAGTCATTTATCCCATTGCAGACAGTAGTTGGGTTTGTCCTGTTTAATGTGTGCCCAAGAAAGGTGGGATAACTGTGGTTCCTAATGCGAGAAACGAGCTTGTTCCGATGCGGCATGTGACTGGATGGAGAGTGTGCATGGACTACCGAAAATTGAATGCTTGGACAGAAAAGGACCACTTCCCTATGTCATTCATGGAGCAGATGATGGACCGAAAGGTTCAGGCCGTGCACCAGCGTCTTGATGCTTTTGAGTTGCGTGTCTTAGAGTGACTAGCCCCCACTACATATGTCTCTACTTTCCTGATGGAGTTAGCTAGTCTCCGAGCTGATCTTGACACCCTCCTAGCTCAACTAGAGACCGAGCCTGAGTCATCCCCTTCAACACCGGCTTATAATACAGTGTTTAATGCTCTATTCGTGGACGAGATGCCACCTCCTGCTTCTTCCCATCATGCTAGGAATCGCCCCCTCTCCAGTCGAGTTTCTAATGATACTAAGGCAGGGAGAGAGAGCACCAGAAACTTGAGGTAGCATGAAGGGCCTCTATAGTTGATGAGGAGATGCGCCAGCAACGGGCTAGGGAGGTAGGTGTTGGTGCCTCTAGCAATGTTAGCACTATTGATGGTGCAGTCAGAGTAGATGTTATCACTACTGAGAGTTCTGATACGGTTGATTTGGGCACTATTGAGGGTGACTTAATTGTTGATCCAGCGAGCTCTGGGAAACTGGACCCACCTACTTGTTGATAGGTCTTCGGCGCTATACGCCACAATTTTTCTTCACCCAATCCTTATTCTTTACTTTTTGTGCATTGGGTACAATTGCACTCTATTTTGTTAGGGGTGGGGTAAATGGATTGTGAGTGATAGGGTGAAGTCTGAGTAACCCAAATCACAATCCTCTCTTGGGGTTTTCTTGCCTGTGTTCTTTTCCTCCAAGAGTCTGTTTTAATTTCTGTTGAACTGGCATGTGTAGAATTGTATGTGTAGGAGTAGTGAAAAATAAAAGCATGATGGCATGAAAGAAAAGCATGATAAAAATGATCCCTGTCAAAAAAAATTGTTGAATTGTGTTGAATCTATAGTCTTGATGAGTTGAATGTGTTGGATCTAGATGTGACATGATAATAACCTATTTGACCTCATGACTTAAGCTAAAAAACTTTAACTGGGTAATCTGATAATGAAACAAGGTGCCAAGAGTGTGTGAGGATAGTTGAATGTTTAGACAGTTTTGTGACAATCTAGAACTTGCCTCGTTGGTCCTGCTAGGACAATCTAGGCTAGAAGTTGGAAAGTGATCATAGGCCATTGTTCAAATTAGTCCACTTAAGCCTAAAATGATCTAACCCAATGGTAACGTTGTTCCCTTTTGATCCAAATATTTGAGCCTAAAATTGGCCATTTCTTTTGATTCACCTAACTCACCTTCCCTTAAAATATTGTCTTGGGCCCAGTCCCTCCTTTGACATGTGCACCTTGACTTAGGCCAAAAGCCTAAGTTGAGGGTGGCTAAGCCAAAAGTGATATTTATCTTGGCCCTGGTCCGACATCGGACAATGTGCACCTCAACTAATGCAAAATGCATAAGTTACGGGTGGCTATGAAAGAGGAAACCATACTAAAAAAGGGTATGAAAAGAGTTTAGTGTTGAAAAGAACAAAGAACGAAAGAGGATGTGCCTTGTGCGAAAAAGACAAAAATGTGATAAGTGAAAGTGTGAAAAATAAAGAAATATAAAGTGAAAGAAAAAGAAGAAAGTTAAAAAGAAAATAAAATATATAAGTGTCACAGACTCAAAAGTCGCATCCATGTTTAAAAGAGTTAAGAGAAAGAATGTGGACTGAAAAGGTACCAAAAATAGGTCAAGGAAGAGGTCAATAGCCAATGTAATGTCAAGGAGGGTAGAAAGTCACTAAAAAGTACCCAAATGTACCACACATGACCCTGAGCCCATATTACAAGCTAAGAAAGTCCTATAGTACTCCTAGCAACTAGTTTGGAGAGTCTAAGCAGTGAAAATAAGGGCAAGCCTATGGTATTGAGCACAAACTGTACTTGAAGTCACTTCTAAGCGTGAGTGTTGAATGAATCCTAAAACTCTAAAATTCATATCTTCTATGTGAAAAGGATTTCGTTTGAAGTGAGGGCACTAGTGACATTGTCGGAAAGTTCGTACCTTGGTGATTGTGAAAAAGTGTATGTTGTGGTTTCTGTTGGTCGATTTTTGTCATATCTTGATCCGCATAATGTAGCTTGTTGAGTTTGAGAGAAAATATTTGCACTGAGAGAGTGGGATGGATTGAAATAGCCATGTGATTGCTTGAGTTTGTATGTCTGCTTCTACACAAGTGTCGTTTAGAGTCTTAGTGCATTGCTTGAGGACAAACAATGGATTTAAGTTGAGGGTGTTGATATACCATGAGTTTACGGTATTTTTAATACATTTCACTTAAGAGTTGTGTGTGTATAGGGCCATTTTGTATTAAGAATTAATGTGTTTGTGAGGTAATTGCAGGAAATAGGCTTGGACAAGGTTGCGAGAGACAGCAGCTGAAATTGTGCAGAAGGAGCCACCTACACTGTATGTCCAATCACGCTCTGTAGGTGGGTGGTGTAGATGGAGCCTCAGGGAAGTGTTTACCAAGTGTGGAACTGCGGAAGCCAATGATGGAACATTGGTTGACCCACGGGACGTCCTGCACCTCCGTCGTTTGTATCAGAGATTTTAAGTTCCAGTACCTGAGAAAAAGTTCTAAGTGTGGAGCCACGGAAGGGGACCCACAGACTGTAGGTCAACCTATGGTCCATACTGCAGGTGTCCGTCATTTGTGTCTAAAAGTTTAAGGTTCCAGCTTTAGAGAAAAAGTCTAAGTCTTGAGCTACAGAAGGGACCTACAGACTGTAGGTCAATCCATGGTCCGTAGGTCAGTCTCGTCGATAGAAGCCGCGTCCAGTAGTTGATTTCCTTATTTCATTTCCTTTTTGTTTAGGACAATCTTTTCTATAAATACGGTATGTAAACCTCATTTTTGGGGGTTAGACACCATAGTATTATTTTAGTTCTTGATATTTTCTTGGGAATCAACTTGCAAACTTTGGCAAATTGATTTCCTATTTTAGGTTTATAAAGATTTTGGCCTTGAATTTCTATTGGAGATTATCGGTTTCTTCTACTCATTACACAAGTTCATGAATTCTTCTTCTAAAAATATGAATTGTGTTCTTGCTAGCATGGGTAACTAAATCCACAACTAGGGTTGTGGGAACCATGACCGATTAACAAAGTATGAATAGTAACTAAGTAATTCTTGAATAGTGTTGTTGCATGCATTGATAATTCTTTCATTTAGAAGTCTTTTTAACGGCGGCCAACGTTAGAACTTGCCTTGTTGCTACTTGCCGGACCAAGGAGGTAGTTAATAAGAAAATAATTATCAACATATATTTAGTGTGATATTATCTAATAGTCTAATGTCAATTGGTGCGAGGGTGAAAACTAAGCCATACATTGATGTGATGTCTAATATGAGGTAAAGGTAAGGGTTAGTAAATTATACACACGTAGCCAGACCAAGGTGCGGGGTGAAATTCTCTATTTGGCGGACCAAGCACTTAGAGATACATAACTTGCCACTTTGCATGTAATGCACTAGGAAAGGATTACTATTACTAGGATTTCCACGTTATGAGCTTATGGGGAACATATACACTCTAGTTTCTTTCTATCATTGATAACAACTAAAGTTCGAATCTTGCTCACTTCCTCTCTAAACAACAATCAGTTATTTGTTACACAAAAACCCCCCCTTTAGTTACTTGTCCCGGAAGTACGTTGACTAGACGAATATAATCGTAAGTTAAAGTTAAGTGTAAACCATATTCCTCGTGGGATCGACCTCAACCTACAAGTTGGGTTCTTTACTAGATAACGATCGCTTATAGTTCTTTAGGGAGGTGTAATTTGAGCATATCAATTGCCCCAAAGCATTGTCAAGGAAGTGTATAAGATATGCAGGAATTTCCTGTGGGGTAGTAGTGTTGATAAGAGTAAGATAGCTTTGGTATCATGGGAGAAAGTTTGCTTTCCAAAGAGACAATGTGGTCTAAATATAAAGGGCAGTAGCTACTGGAATATTGCCTCAGTGGATCAACTAATATGGCATACCATAGAAAATAAGGAGTCATTGTGGGTTCAATAGGTCCATGGAATATATATAAAGGATGATGCTTCTATATAGACTCACAAGGCACCAGTAGACTGCAGGTGGTACTCGAAGAAAATAAATGCAATCAAAGTTCAAATGCAGGGCTGGTACACACAAGACAAATACAAGTTGACACAATCTGACATCTATTCTATCACCAAAAGTTACTTAGCAATAATAGGCCACAAACCACAAATAAGGAATGATGGACTCATCTGGACGTCGTTGAATCTACCAAAGCATAGATTTATGGTGTGGTTGGTTGTCCAAGGAAGGTTACTCACTCAGGAGAGAAAGTTGAAACTAATCATTCAAGTTGATATCACTGATTGTTGTCTATGTGATGAGAAAGCAATGGAGACCAATGTTCATCTATTTGAGAAGTGCAAATGGACATCCATTGTATGGCAAGAGATGATTCAATGGACAGGTACAACACTACAAAATGTCAGAATCATCAAGACTTTGGATAGCATTAGGAGGAAACACTAGAAGAAAACTAAGAAGGAAATTATGGCAGCTATAGGTGGAGCAGTCCTCTATCATACATGTTGTGCTTGAAATTGGAAGAAATTCAAAGGGAAGCAGATACATACTACTGAGGTAGTTCAACTGATAAAGAAGGAGATCATAGAGAGGGTAAATTTACTATACAGTTCAAAAAAGCACAGAATTGTAGGCAGTGTATTCAACATTTAATATGTAATTAGGTAATCGTTTTGTCGGAGGCCTAAGTTTTGTTATTAGAAAATAGGTGCTCTTTAGGTTGTAATTGTTCTTGATGGTTATGGTAATCTTTTATAGTTTTTACCAAGAAAAAAATATTATATTCAAGAAAATCTCTAAATAATTGAGCGTACTTTTTTTAGAAATGAATTTTTTTACATAATTTTCCTAAACATCGGAACCTAGTGTTTAAATATTTCAAGACTTATGTATTGTTGCAAGTTGGTTTACTTGATGATGCCAAAAACATATAAACTAACAACATACAAACTTTGAATTCTGAGAATGAAAGATTTATTTCCTATCCATATTCTTATTCTTTTTAGGTAACTTTGATCTTCTCGTCATGGCTAAGATATGACCAATTAAAAAAATATATTTTTTATTGGTTCAATCAGTTGCTTAACAAAAATAGACTTAAGGATGATTCTTGTTAATTTTTGGATAGTATACAGATGTTTTTTGCTCACTTAGATAATATAAGGATGTACATTAGATTTGAGTTAGGGTTGAGGGATGATTTTAGCCAAAAACTTGAAAAATTAGGACACTTGTTTTACCAATGAGCCCTCCGCCAAAACCCCATTACATCAGTGATTGAATGATAGACCTTGTATAATGTTTGAAACGGAACTGTAGAAGTAGAGTTTTGGTTCATTAGGAACCTTTGCTATATAGTCACATCTATACATGTTTGTCAATGGGGAAATCAAGATTTGCATCTACTACAAGTTATTGCTTTCACGCTTGATGCAATCTTAGATGCGCAAGAACAAAATTTCATAGTCCTATATGTTGGAACCACTGCACCACGTTTGTGACGGGGTTATCTTGGACATATATTGAGCTTAAATGAGTTATTTTGGAAAATATATTATAAAGAATAAAAACCTTAGATGAATTAGAATCATAAAAGATAATAGTGTGGAATAAATGAATTGCAATGTCTTGCGGCTGGGGGTTAATTTATGAATAAGTACTATGCCAAAGTTTGTGATCTAATGGATAGAGTGACAAAGAACAACCAACCATGTCACTCATCTGACAATAGTGGTGGTATTTCGTACAGTTATCCCTCACTCAATGTGATTATCAAGGAAAATAAGGGGTGGGATCAACTGATAATCAATATAGTGTCATAGGTACATTATCTATAACAATTAATGTGAGTATCCTTAGCTAACTGGATCTATTAGCTATCTCAACGTAGGATAAAAAGTAGTTACTTTGCAAGTGTACGGGTCTATGCATTTCGAAGATGATAGTATAACAAAGTTGCCAGTAGGAAAAATCAATAAATAATGTTATCAGAGGAAGTATTTGAAAGTACCAAGCTTATTACAAAGACTTTTAAAGCGATAAAATAGTTGAGACAGGACGGTGTGGGTATCCTTAGCTAACTGCATCTAAAAGCTATATTGACAAAGGATAAACAGTAGTTACTTCACCAAAGTGTGATGGTGTTATTTGTAGTAAGCGTTAGATTATTTGACGCAGAGGAATTACCAGATGGTAGTATAATCAAGAAGAAGCCTAGAGTCTTCAGAGTTGATTCAGCGGAAAATAAATTAAGAGGAAGACTCTGAATGTAAGTTTAGCCTAGTTCAAGGGAGAAACTTAAAGCATTCAAAAGTGATAGGCATCTACATAGCTTTATGTATGAATAAGTTTAGCCTAGTTGACAGGTCAAACTTAAAGCATTCAAAAGTTATAGGCATCTACATAGCTTTATGTAAGAAATTCAACCCATAATTTGCTATTAATGGGATTTTTTGTCGCTGGCTGCATTAGGGGTAAAGCAGATTGTAGTTGCATTCAATTTGGAATAGCTGAATGGTACGCATTTTGATAAAACCTTTACCCAACAACTCCTGATGTTGAGCCTTCAACTCCCTCAACAAAGTCGGGGCTATTCTGTAAGGTGAAATGGAAATGGGGTGAGTCTCCAACTTCATGTCAATAAAAATTCAATATCCATGTATGGTGGCATTCCATGCAGGTCTGCAAGAAGCACCACTCTAGTCTACTCCAGAGATGATCAATTAGGTTCTAATTTATCTATGCGGGTTATCTAATCAGTTCCAAGTACCTTAATATTTTCTACACCACCAGATTAGGTTCGAGGAGTACAACATGCATCTCCTGTGGCTCTCCTCATGAATGCATCCTTGGAAACATACATGTTTCCCCGATTGAATACGGCATGGCTCATAATGGTTAGTGACGAGCATGATCTCGTTTTATAGTTCTTAAAGTTAAATCCTCGAGTTTTTAATGGAACTGAATCTGAAGATGCTTATGATTTCCTTGTTTATTGTAATGAGTTGCTTCATAATATGAATATAGTGGAGTGATTTGGTCTTGAGTTTGTGACTGTTACGCCCCCTAAAACTAGTAGGTGAAACTAGAGCCTTACTTGTGAGTTTTAGAGTTTGGTGTGTGGGCTAATGTTTCAAAATGGCTTCCCGTACCTAGGATGAGGGGTTTAGGGTTAAATGTCAAGGTACGACCCCCCAAGGACAGACCAAGGGGTCCTTGAGGAGGACCCTAAAGTTTAACCCCAAACAGCCCTAAAACTGCCCATTTGTGTGACCTACGGATGGGACCTACTGGGTGTAGGTCCATCCACACCCCGTGGAACCAAGTCGTGGGTCAAGAGCCATGTTGAGGAGCTGTAGACCCCAATCCACAAGGGACCAGTATGGTCCCTGGGTCCATCCACGCCCCGTGGGTGGGGGGTCGTGGATGGGGCCTGCAAAGCTTCCTCAAAGTCGGCCAAGGTAATTTAGTTTTAGGAAATTCCCAATTTAATTATTTTAGTGTAGGGTCATTTTAATTCATTTTAATAGACTTATATAAGTATTTTTAAACCATTAACTAACCTATTTACTTCATAATTTCCAAGACCCCAAATCATAACTAACTTTACCCCCAAATATTTCTCTCACTAAGAACCTCCATTGGAGAAGAAGAAGTCAAGGTCTAGGGCTCAAGAACTCAACTTTTCCACTCAAATTATTGAAGAATATTCAACTAAGGTATGGTAATTTTGATTCATGGTTAACTTTTCATCCATGAAGTCCTTAAACTCTCAATTTCAAAGTAGAAAATTCTCCAAAACCTAAGGTTTTCACTCCAAGTCATGGATTCTTTCTAAAAAATGTTTTCAATGATTTAATTGCTTTATATTATGATCAAACTGATGAATTACCACTGTTTTAAGATGAATTCTTCAAGGATCCATGATTTTCCTAATTTTTCTAAAGTGGATCTTAAAGTGTGGGTATTATTATATGTTGATACAAGTGAAGGAATAATGGTTGTTTATGGTGTAATTACATGATTTTAGTATTATTATACATTTATTCTTGATTAACTTAAGTTATTAGGGTGAAATTGATATAGTTTGGTTTATGCCATGGAAGAGGCAATTGAGGGCTTAGATGTGACCTTCTAAGATTGATGAACCACTTTGTGAAATACTTTAGATTAGAGGAACTAAAGATGAATTACTGAAAAGTAAAGCTTGTAAACATGAATTGATTAGATTTGGGCTTATGTGATGGATCATGGTTTAGTGGTCTTGAGACTTAGTTTGTATGATGTTATATGACTATAATTGGTTAAGAATGAGGCATGTGATTAGATTATCTTGAGAATTAGGTATACATAATGATCATGTGAGGCATTGAATGAGATTAAGGCTTGTAGTAAGAAGATGACTTCTAGGGATTAATGGTAAAAGCTAATATAAATGAGCTAATGATGTTAAGGCTTAAGAGGGAAGCTATTGTGTGTGTTGAATTTTATATGGTTTTATTGTGGAAAGACTCACCAACATTACCTATATTATGAGTGTTTGAGATCATGCATGTTATAACTTAATTACTTGAACTATGATTACATCCATGTCTAATAAGATGAATGCTAGATGTGTTGATTGAATATGGTATTTGGTCCTTAAAGGGGCAATATATGATATTATACAGACTTGTGAAAGTGTGTTCATGATTTAAGACCATCTTTTGAGAAACTAAAGTGATCATGACTTTGATGTAATTGTGGTGTGGTTGAAAGTCTATTCTCACTCACACACACTTATACATGATTATTCCATGATTATGATGATATTATTATGTTGATTGAAAGTTCATTCTCATAAACACATAATGAGTATAATGTGAAATTTTTCCTCAGATATTGAAGATTCTAGGTTGAAAGTTAGTTCTCACCTAATTGAATCTATCATGAAGATTCTAGGTTGAAAGTCCATTCTCACCTAATGAATCTATGAGCTATCTTTATGAATTGTGTTGGATGGAGGGTAAAATACTCCTTCATGCTTGTAAATTCAATTCAAGACTAAACCTATATTCATGGGAAGTTATGCCTAGCACCGAGTGGATATTGAATATGATATAAAGGCTCTCCCGTCAATTAAATAGGTCGGGTTTCTAAATGTAAATTTCATAAGACGGAAGCTCCCCCATTAAGTAAGGTTGGGTTTCTAGTAGCAATCTCCTTATCCCATAACTACGTGTCCCCATAGGTTATTTAGCCATTGTATTCATTTCCAAGCTAATACATTATAGTTCTACCTTAAGCAAGTAGGACACCTCTTTTCGGTGTGGGGCATGACACCGAATTCCATGCAAGATCACATGGTCTATGTCAATTAAGGCTAATTCCCACAAGGTCAAGTCTAGGATGTACTATGTCTATTCAAGGAGTTCTACTTAGTATGGGTGGGGGTATGGGACTTCATCTAAGCATTGCACAAGAAGGCTTTGAGAGTAGTTATGGTAGGTTCCTATTTTTCAAGATGACTAATGTAATAAATGTGCTTGTGTTTAAATGGTAGTTGCATTTGATGTCAAGGCTACTTGTAATGTTGCATGTTAACTTGGATTGTTGATATGAGTTTCTTTCAATGATGTGGTTGACTAAAAATGAATGTTTCTTAGTCTATGAGAGATAGGATAAGGATGAGATTAAAAGAGGGTAAACATGAACGAGGATCTAAAGTGACTTGCTTTGTGTAAGTGGGATTATGGGATCTTACCTATGCATTGAACAAGCTTGCCTTGAGGTGGCTCATGAAGTGTTTCTCACGCAACATGTTAACACTAGATTGTATTGACTATACATATGCTCCTAATGATATTTCTTGTGTTCACTAGTTGTGATTGATGTCTACCATGTTATAGTATATATCTCTTCATGATGTCTTTTATGCTTATGATTGTGTTTTCACACTACTTTCCAAGTAATGGTTTAAACTAGAAAAGTGCATGCACTCAACTAAAATATCCCTTTTAGCATATTTTCAAAGGTTTTCATGCATAGTTTTCATACGTCGTACATTTTTGTACAAACTTATATTTCTTCTACATTTTTACAAAGTGTATGGCTTGGAGACTTGATTTCTATTCTTGGAAGATGGGTTTCTAAGGAGCAAGGAGCTGAAGACTTGGTGAGTCCTCATAGCTTCGAGGACAAACCCATTATTTCCTTTATGTGGGCTAGGTCCCAAAGTGTATTCAACTGTTGTAGATGGTTTGAGACATTGTGTCATAGACTCCCTCTCATTTTTATAAAAGACTTTGATTGTAAAAGAAACATTTTTAATTTCCACAAAATTTCCCATGTTGTTATGTTATGATATGCTAAGAGGCTTGTATAAGGCTCTTCGAAGTTTTGTACGCCATGTTATGTCTAGGGGGTACTCTCGGGTCGTAACAGTGACATACCAATTCTAGGGATAGGCTAAAATGTTGTGGCAGTCTCATGTTAAGTGCTGACCAACAAAGGCACTACCTATGACTTGGGCAACATTTTCTAGCTTCTTCATGGAGAAGTACATACCCCGGACTTTGAGGGACAGGAGCAGAGATGAGTTTCTGACTATTGAGCAAAGGAAGATGTATGTTGTATCTTATCAGGAAAATATGTGTGCTTTATCTTGGTATGCCACTCAACTTTCCTTTAGTCCACAAGAGAGGATTCACCTCTTTGTGAAGGGATTGAGGTCAGATTTACAGATTCTAGCTTTACAGGTTGTTGCTTATGTAAAATATTTTTAGGAAGTGGTTGATTTTTTTAGAGAGGTAGAACGGGTGAAGCCAGATGAATTCGCCAAGGTAAAAACATTCAAGAAGTTCTATAAGGAAGGTGAGCTTGGTGGTTCTTACTCTAGCGGGCAGAGTTCTGGGGTTATCCATCCAATACTATTCATTCCTCATTGCAGGTTTCAGCTTAGGGGTCTGTCATACACAAGTCATGTTTTTTCTGAGTTTAGGGGTTATCTTCAATCTTCTTCTTCACAGAGACCTAATCTTAACTCCATAACTTGTTATGGATGTGGTGAGGCTGATCATATCATGAAATATTGTTCGAGGTAGATCCAAGCTCGGTATGATTAAGCTGCAGATCCCCAATAGTTAGAGGTAGTGGTGGTTATGGTAGAGGCCATCATTCTGGAGGACGTGATGGCCAAGGTAATGGTGGTCACTGGTTCGGCCGGGGTGGCAGGTAGGTTGGAACTACTAGTGCACAGTCCCGTAGACGCAATGGTCAGACATACGACAAAGCCCATTGTTATGCTTTCCCCAGGAGGCTAGAGGCATCTAATTTTGTTATCAGATGTACTCTTCTAGTCTGCGATAGCATGACTTACGTATTGTTTGATCCTAGATCCACTTTTTCTTATATATCTCCCTCACTAGATAATGGACTTGAACTGCATTGTCACTTACTGGACATGCCTATTCGTGTTTCTACTCCTATGGGTGAGTTTCTGCTAGTTGAGAAGGTGTATAGGTCTTGACTTTTGATTTTTATGGGGGGGGGGGGGGTAAAACTTATGTAAATTTGATTATTTTGGAGATGGTAGATTTCGATGTAATTCTAGGTGTGACTTGGCTTTCTCCAAGTTATGCTATCTTAGAATGCAATACTAAGACCGTCACCTTGGCCAGGCCTGGGATAGATCTGCTAGTATGGGAGGGTGACTATATTCCTGCCCTAGTTAGGATTATCTCTTTTCCTTGTGTTGAGAGGTTGGTGTGTAAGGGTTGTTCAACTTTCTTGGAACATCTTTAGGATGATACTTAAAAGGTGCCTTTGATTGAGTCTATTTCTATAATCTGTGAGTTTGTGGAAGTTTTTCTTGCAGACCTGCATGGTATGCCACAAGACAAGGATATTGATTTTTGTATTGACTTGAAGCAGGAGACTCACACCATTTCCATTTCACGTTACAGAATGGCCCTGACTTTGTTAAGGGAGTTGAAGGCTCAACATCATAAGTTGTTGGGTAAAGGTTTGATTATCCCTCACTCAATGTGATTACCAAGGAAAATCAGGGGTGGGATCAACTGATAATCAATATAGTCTCATAGGTACATTATGTGCAATAGTTGATGTGGATATCCTTAGCTAACTGGATCTATTAGCTATCTCAACATAGGTTAAAAAGTATTTACTTTGCAAGTGTACGGGTCTATGTATTTCGAAGATGATAGTATAACAAAGTTGCCAGTAGGACTAAATTAGTAAATAATGTTTTCAGAGGAAGTATTTAAAAGTACCAAGCTTATTACGAAGCCTTTTAAAGCGAAAAAATAGTTGAGACAGGACGGTTTGGGTATCCTTAGCTAATTGGATCTAAAAGCTATATTGAGAAAGGATAAACACGAGTTACTTCACCAAAGTGTGATAGTACTCTTTGTAGTAAACATTAGATGATTTGACGCAGAGGAATTACCATGTGGTAGTATAGTCAAGAAGATGCCGAGAGTCTTGAGAGCTGATTTAGGGGGGAAAAATTTAAGAGGAAAGCTCTAAAAGTAAGTTTAGCCTAGTTCAAGGGAAAAACTAAAAGCATTCAAAAGTGATAGGCATCTACATAGCTTTATGTATGAATAAGTTTAGCCTAGTTGACAGGTCAAACTTAAATCATTCAAAAGTAATAGGCATCTACATAGCTTTAGGCAAGAAATTCAACCCACTATTTGCTAGTTGCATGTTTTTTGTCGCTTGCTATATTAGGGTTAAAGCAGATAGTAGATGCATTCGATTTGGAATAGCTGTAGGGTTCTTCACTTTACAACTCAAGTCTATGTTACTGATATAGTATATTATATTTTTGTGTGTGTTGAGTTTGTATCGTAATGAAAGTGAACTCAAGTTTGATCTCATTTATACTTTTGTATAAGTAATACTTCCTTTCATTCCTAGGGGTAACAAATCTGGATGACCCCTATTGAGATGATAACCAACGTTTATTCTGACATTAGAAATTTCTTATTTCTTTTGTGATTTTTTCTTGTGCATATTTCAAGTTTGTAGTGTGTGTCAATGACTTTAATATATAAGATGTGTAAGAAAGTTGGCATGGAGAATGCCTTGTATAGTATTGATGATTATTATTGTGTAGATTTGATCAGCATTAGCTTCAACAATTGATAGAGAGTACTGAATAGTATAAAATGTTCAAGAATATGCCTAATGACGGTAGATTGGAAGCGCAAATTCAATCAATATTTTTCACTCACTCACCCATGCAAATTATACAATTTTTTTTTGCATTTTTCATTTTACATTACTTTCTTCTTAACTTGTTAAAAAATAGTTTGCTTTTTATTGTTGAAAGGGCCAAAGGATATAGAACTTTAATCTAGAGATAACAAGAAACTTATATTTAATGTGATTTTCCTATTCCTACAACTTTCTTTCAATGCTTTCTATATATACTAGAAATTGGATGAACTTATACTGTTACACAAGAAAAATGACAACATCCACTACATATATTGCATCTGAAAATGATTTTCTTGAGTCAATGGTCTTTCATAAACAATCTCTCTACTCCTAAAGGTAAGAGTAAGTTTTGCGTGCACACAACTTTCCCACACCACCACTTCTAGAATTATACTGTGTATGTCATTGTAATAACTGCAATGTAGTTATCCTTAGTATTTATGTAGTTCTTAACAAAAGGTTCTACTAGGAGCTACTTATTAGTACTAACGAGAATTTGTCATGAATATATTTCCTGGAAGATAGTGTAACAAATAACTCACAGCATAGAGAGTCTGTATACATTATCAAATAAATTTATATTGTACAAGTGCATAAAGACGTAATATAACATAACTCAAACTATAAGACTCCTACAAGTACTAGACTAAGAATATTGGACTAGGAATCCTAATATGCCCCCTCAATATGGGCGAGATGACATTACGGACATATTGTCACGTAAAAAGCAAAATTGAGATGAGGGTAAGACCTTTGTAAAGACATTATCTAATTGCAAGCGAGAAGGCACATACTAGGAAACCAAATCGCCTTGAGCTACTTTGTCATGAACATAATGAAAATCAACATCAATATGTTTGGAGCTATCATGGAACACTAGATTACGAGACATTTATGTTGAGCTGACATTGTCACAAAGCACTCGAACTGCTGGTTCACGGAGATAAAGACCAACCTCTCGAAGAATATGACGAATCCAAGAGGTTTTAGCTACAGTATAAGCAATAGCCCTGTACTTGCTCTTGGTAGATGATCTTGAGACTGTTGGTTGTTTCATTGATAATCCAAATTTCATTCTATCTTATTGTTCTTTTGAATCTTTTCAAGTGATATGGCTTCCCAGCCTCTTTCAATTCCCTCTTCTTCTGATATCTCCTTGCCTTTTTTTACTACTATTATTGCACTTGCACTCGCTTTTTGTCAAGCCCCGAGGCTACCCCCTTGACGTAAACAAGGGACCTAGGATCATGAGCAACTCCAAGTTAACCCTAGGCTGGCATATCATAAGCATACTTAAACGACTAAACAAAAGATACTATGCGGAAGCTTAAAACATGAGATAAATTGAATGACGGGGAATACCCAATATTGGTCTGAATATATAACTACTGAATAAGAATTAATGATACTGGTCTATAACTCAAAAACACAAGTTGAATCTAGTTATATCTGAATAAAGCCTCTAACTGACTAGAGATGCTGGGACATGCCCCCAGCTAACTCTAGTAAAACTAAAACTAAAATGAAAGACTGAAATAGAAAACATGTTTATTGTCCTCGAAGTATGAGGACTCAATACTGATGATGCTAAATACGGATCAGGAACCGATATACACATAATCTGAATGCGGAAGACATGAACCTACATCACGAAAATATGTAGCGCAGAGTATGCATCAGTATTTGAAAGGTACTGAGCATACAGGATAGGATAAACTTGAACAAACATATAAACTGAACAAAGCATACTGAGCAATGATATAATCTAAACATGATGAAGATACTGAAATATATTAAATGAAATGAACTGAATGCAATGACCAAGTACATAACACGCCGAAACTGAATACTAAAATATAATTGGAAACTTGGTCAAATGTACAAAAGTCTGACTATGGGAGCTACTAGTAAACGACATAAAACAACATGAGCTAAACGTGGAGTTCGATGTATCCGCCCCATCAAGAGGACCCAATATACCTTGCCAGGGGTATAAAGGCATGACTGGCGTGATCACTAAATCTGATGCCCAACAGAGGGGACTTATAAACCTACGGGGTCACGTAGTTTTGGGACTGTAAGGGTGACTAACCCTATTCAAACTCGGTGTTAAGCCTACTCCCAACCGGAAATGTGTACGATACAACATAACTAAAATATAATGAATATCTCAAAATTTTGACATGCAAACTGAAAATGCAACATTTAAGTACTGATTGTGAAACATTCGAAATCTGAGGCATGTACATCTGTTTATCTCTCCTAGCTACAATTTATGAACTAACCGAATCTACACAACTAAGGTTCTGAGTTTCTTGAAAAGAAACTAAGAAACAATGTTACAAAAACATGATAATCTGAGTAAGAGTACTACAACAACGAAATCACAGCAAATCTCTAAGTTCAAGAAACCCTAGGTCTAAACATTATGTAGGGAAAGAAGAATCTAACTGAATTCTAGGAAGGAACCCACTAGTGAAATCCCACATACTTGGTGACGAATTTTACGAAGAAATCTTTCAATTTTAAAGCTAGAACTAAAGAAAACTTGTCGCGTTCTTGGAGGGGTTTGGGTCGCCTCTTTCTCTTCTTTTGTTCTAAGCTTCATATATTCGAATGAATGGATTTCTTAGGGTAAGTTCTGACTAAGTTACTAGGCTAAACCTGACCAAAATGACGTAGTTTAGGGAATAAACGATGTAGTTTAGGTGTTCAACACATAAACAAAAAGATAAAAATGACCCGACTTATAATCTGTCGAAGCCACCGACGAACCGTAGAGTGACCGACATTCCATCCTGGCAGGGCGTAATTTGGCTTTAGAGAGCTGGTGCTGAGGGTTACGATCCATGTACCTAGACCACGGCCCAGGGTGTGACCTACGGTGCGTAGGTCCGGCCATGGGTCATGCCTTTTTCTTGAAATTCTGGGTAGAGTTGAGGTGGCCAACCACGGGCCCCACCTACGGTCTGTGGTTCAACCTACGGTCCATAGGTGGCCACCTTAGGGGGCACCTGCACTTCTTAAAATCTACACTTTTGTCCTTTTTGAATCTGGGGTGTTACATTATCTTCCCCTTGGGAACATTCATCCTCGAATGGATTCTAAACTAGTTGAATATGGAGGGAAGGAGCAGCAATCCCTACTAATAAGTACTAGAAACTAAAATCTAACTAAATTGAGTTCCCAGAACATGTAAATATGATGAAATGCAAGTATAATTGAAGGAACAAGATACTGAGACTGATTTTACGCAAGAGTAAACTGAGAGACTTGAGAGGAACTATTTACTGAAGCTGAAATGGAATCTGAAGGAAAGAGATGAGGATACTTGGCCTTTATGGCTGCTTCTGCTTCCCAAGTAACTCCCTCTACAGACTTACTCCTCCACAAAACCTTAACTGAAGCGACTTCTTTATTTCTCAACCTATGAACCTGACGATCAAGAATTTCAATTGGCACCTCTTTATGAGTGACACTATCCTTCACATCCACACTCTCTAATGGCACTATTGATGTTGGATCACCCACACATTTCTTGAACAATGATATGTGAGAGACCGGATGAACCGCTGCTAGTTCTTCTGGCAACTCTAATTCATAAGCCACTCTACCAACCCTTTTCAAGATTTTGTAAGGACCTACATATCTAGGACCGAGCTTCCTTTTCTTGGAAAATCTCATCACTCCCTTCATAGGTGACACCTTTAGGAAAACCAAATCATCGATTTGGAACTCTAAGTCCCTTCTCCTTACATATGCATAAGAGTCCTGATGACTCTGGGATTTCTTTAGTTTATCTCTGATGAGCTGAACTTTTTCCATAGCATCACGAACTGAATCCAGCCCAATCAAGGCTACTTCACCTATATCAAATCAACCAACTGGAGATCTGCACCTACGCTCATATAATGCCCTATAAGGGGCCATTTGAATATTGGAATGGTAGTTATTATTGTAGGAGAACTCTATCAGAGTTAGATAGAGTTAGATAATCATCCAACTGCCTTTGAAATCAATCACGCAAGCTCTCAACATGTCCTCTAAGGTGTGAATGGTACGCTTTTCCTCACCATCCGTCTGTGGATGAAATGTTGTGCTAAGATTTACCTGAGTACCAAGACCTTTCTGAAACGATTTCCAGAAATAAGAGGTAAGCTGAGGACCTCTATTTGAGATGATAGACAAAGGAACCCCATGTAACCTGACTATCTCATTTATGTAGATTTTAGTGTAATCCTCCGCTGAATATGTAGTCTTAACAGCCAAAAAGTGAGCAAACTTTGTAACTTTATCTACTATTACCCAAATGGAGTCATTTGGTCTCGAGTACGAGGTAAACCTGTAATGAAGTCCATGTTTATCACTTCCCACTTTCATATAGGAATGTTAATCTCTTGAGTCATACCTCCTGGTTTCTGATGTTCTACCTTCACCAGTTGACAATTAGGGGACTTAGCTACAAAATCTGCTATATCCCTTTCCATGCCATTCCACCAAAGGACTTCCCGCAAATCATGGTACATCTTAGTGGCACCTGGATGAATGGAATATCTGGAGTTATGGGCTTCTGTAAGGATCTACTGCCTCAACTCACCCACCTTAAGAACACATAAGTGACACTGGTGACGAAGCACACCATCTCCCCCTTGGGAGAAAACCTCTACTTTCTACTTATAAACTGCACCCTTCAACTAAAGCAATATAAGATCACTGTCTTGTTTTTCCTTAACCTCCGCTACCAATGAAGATTCTGATCTATTCTGAACTACCACACCACCATCTGACATGTCCATGAGATCAACTCCTAAGTGAGCAAGCTAATTCCTTCCTTTCTTCTTCAACATATGCTACACTACCCGTAGATAGTCTGCTAAGAGCATCAGCTACTACATTGGCCTTACCAGGATGGTAAAGAACATTCATGTCATAGTCCTTGAGGAATTCAAGCCATCTCCTCTGGCGAAGATTCAACTTTTTCTGGGTGAATACATACTGGAGGCTCTTATGATATGTGAACACATCTATGTGAACATCATACAAGTAATGTCTCCAAATCTTTGGGGCAAATACTGCGGCTGCAAGCTCGAGGTCATGAGTTGGTTAGTTCTTCTCATACACCTTAAGTTGTCTTGAAGCATAAGCTATAACCTTACCTCGCTACATCAACACACAACCTAGGCCGACTCTGGATGTATCACAATAGATCACATAATCGTCTGAACCCTTTGGTAGAGTCAAAACAGGAATTGTAGTCAACCTAGTTTTTAGTTCTGAGAAGCTCTTCTCACACTCATCTGACCATTGAGCTTAACCTTTTTTCTGAGTCAACTTAGTCAATGGAGAAGCTATGGATGAAAATCCTTCCACAAACCTTCTGTAATAATCGGCTAAACCTAAGAAACTTATGATATCTATAGGAGAGGTGGCTCTGGACCATTGTTTCACTAATCTATTTTCTGAGAACCCACTCGGATCCCTTCGGTAAATACTATATGACCAAGGAAAGCAATTGATTGTAACCAAAACTCACACTTGCTAAACTTAGCGAATAACTGGCGATCTTTGGGAGTTTGCAGAACAACTCTCAGATGAGTTGCATGTTCCTCCCTATTCCTAGAGTAATGAGGATATCAACATAAAGATAATAACTAACAAGTCCAAATACTGCTTGAACACGTTGTTCATTAAATCCATGAAAGTTGCAGGAGAATTGGTTAGTCCAAATGACATAACTACAACTTCATAATGACCATACCGAGTTCTGAAGGCTGTTTTCGGGATGTCACTATTTCTAACTCTAAATTGATGATAACCAGATCTGAGGTTTATTTTTAAAAAATGACTAGCACCTTGAAGTTGATCGTACAAGTTATCAATCTTGGGGATAGGGTACTTATTCTTGATTGTGACTTTGTTCAATTGCCGATAGTCAATGCACATCCTGAGAGAACCATCTTTCTTTTTCATGAACAACACTGGAGCACCCCATGGAGAGATACTAGGTCTGACGAAGCCCTTATCTAGAAGGTCTTTCAACTGTTCTTTCAATTCCTTAAGCTCAACTGGAGCCATTTTTTGTAAGGAGAAATCAAAATAGGCTAGGTATCTGGAAGGAGATCTATTCCGAAGTCAATTTCCCTTTCAAGAGGAACTCCGAAAAGATCTTCTGGAAACTCATTTACTATTGGAACTGACTCAAGAGTTGGGGTTTCTGAGTTTGAATCCTTAACCCGAACAAGATGACAGATGTACCCTTTAGAGATAATCTTTCTGGCCTTAAGGTAAGAGATAAATCGACTCATAGGCACTGAGCTACTACCCTTCCATTCTAAGACTGGCTCGTTTGGAAACTGAAAACGAATGATCCTAGTTCAACAATCGACTGAGGCATAACAGGAATGTAACCAATACATGTCTAGAATGATATCAAAGTCTACCATTTCTAACTCTACAAGATCTGCTGAGGTGACTTTCTGAGAGACTAAGACAGGGTGATCTCTGTATACCCGTCAAGCTATAACTGGGTCACCAACTGGAGTAGAGACTAAGAAGGGTTCTGAAAGAGTTCTTGGACTCACACCTAAGTTCACTGCTATATGGGGAGTAACAAAGGAAAGAGTAGTCTCTGGATCTAACAAAGCATAAACATCTAAATGAAGGACTCGTAACGTACCAGTGACCACATCAGGAGAATCTTTCTGGTCCTGACTAGCCTGGAAAGCATACAACTTATTTTGGCGTTGACCGCCACGTGTACCAGATGAAGCACCCTGTTGAATTGGGCGACCTGTTGGTGCTGCTGGAGTTGTAGACTGAGCCCTACTATTGTTACCTCCTTATCATTGTTTAGAAGAAGGACAATTTTTCAACCTGTGACCAGACTGACCACACCTAAAGCATCCTTCATTTCCTGCAAGACACTCTCCCGGATAGTTCTTACCACACTTTGGACAAGTTGGGTAGGTCTTGTTACCTGAAGTACTCCCTTGAGACTTAGAGCCTGATGCCCTACCTTTCTGATCATGTCAAAACCTGGGGGATGGAGCACTAGCTGATGAAGGTGCTGGAGCTAAAGGTTTCTGCTGAAACTGTGAGCGATTTCCACCACCCATTTTCTGCTGAGAGTATTCATAGTTGCCTGTTCTAGCCGTTTTATTGTCCTTAGTTAGTTCTCTAAGCTTAACTCCCTCAACCTGCTGAGCATAAGTCATGAGCCTAGAGATATTCATATCCTCTAACAACATAGCATTTCTACACTATGTCTTCACCAAGTCAAATACCCTAAATAGGAACTTTCTCATTTGTGCCCTGGGATTGGCAACCATATGTGGAGCATACCTGGATAGCTCGGTGAACTTAAGTCCGTACTTTTGGACTCACATTGAACCTTGTCTCAAATTCATAAATTCCTTAGGCTTAGCCTCCCTCAACTCTCTTGGGAAGAACCTGTCCAGAAAAGCTCCGGTAAAACACTCCCAAGTCACAGAAGTTGCATCCTCACCCCTATTTTCGTTTCACTACAAAAACCATATGTGAGCCACATCCTTAAGCGGGTAGGATGCCAACTCTACCCTATCATTTGTAGTCACTTGCATCACTCAAAAGATTTTCTTGACCTCATCAATGAAGTTCTAGGGGTCTTCACCAACTTGCGACCCTAGAAACTCAGGCGGATTCATCCTAACAAAATCTCGGACCCTAGCTGCCACTAATCCACTAGTAGTATTTGTAGAAATTGGAACCTGTTGATTGTTTTAGTTGGCTACACGCTGAGCCAAAAGTTGGATAGCATTCCAAAACTCAATGTTCGAAACCTCATGGTCTGGGACTGGAGGAATTGCATTAGCATGGAGTGCATTAGCATTCCATGGGCAAGCCCTACAAGAAGGCATGATCTAAATGCATAACCTCGAATTAGAAACAAGAAGTTGGATCATACCTTACGTACGATAAGAGTAGCAAAGAAAGTGAAGTATTCCTAAAACACCTCGTAGCCTCCCTCTCATTAGATATGGTGCACTTCACACCCAAGAGACTCTACTTAGTGCGGCTTCCAAACATCCTATGACTCTAGAACCTAATGCTCTGATACCAAGTTTTTCACGTCTCGAGGCTACCCCCTTGAGGTAAACATGGGACCTAGGATCACGAGTGACCCCAAGTTAACCCTGAGCTGGTATATCATAAGCATACTTAAACAACTAAATAAAAGATACTATGCGGAAGCTTAAAACATGAGATAAACTGAATGATGGGTATTACCCAATACTAGTATGAACATATAAATACTGAATAAGAGTTAATGATATCGGTCTATAACTTAAAAACACAAGTTGAATCTAGCTATGTCTGAATAAAGCCTCTAACTTACTAGAGATGCAGGGACATGCCCCCAGCTAACTCTAGCAAACCTGAAACTGAAATGAAAGACTAAAATAAAAAAACATGTCTATTGTCCTCGAAGTATGAGGACTCACCACAGATGATGATGAATACTAATTGGGAATTGATCTACACGCGATATGAATGTTGAGGACCTGAACCTACCTCACAAAAAGATTGTCACTCCCCTAGCCTACACCCTGGGCGGGACTGGCACTCGAGAGCCATTGTTGGCCCCAACTGAACCCTTAGCCTGACTTACTTACTCAACGGAAGACTATATGCATTAAGAAAGGTATTCAAATGCTAAAAATCTTAAATGGCTCAAACTGAACTCATAATGTTTTGAAAATAAACATTTAACTTAGCCAAAATGGTAACTCAAATTTGAACATAAGTCAATAACAAAATGATGACGAATGAACTAACATTTGACTGACTATCTATCAAGCCTCTAAAACAACTGAGATGGATGTGGAGAGAAGCCCACGACATCCTAATGAATTATCTAATACTAAAAGGAAACAAACGGGATCCTCCGGAATGCAGAGAGGCTCACCAACAGACTCTGAACTGCTCATTGGATCAACGATGCGCTGGATGTCGATCCTAGTTACCTGTGTCTGCATCATAATACGATGCAGGCCAACTGGATGCCAATCCGGAATGCTAAACACAACATAGGTTTGAAAAGAATCTGAAAGGAACTAAAGAACTTACCTGGCTCAACTAAACTCAGCATAATTGAACTCATTTCAATATAAAGCAGTTTAAAACAAGTGCAATATAAAGAAAAGTTGTTTAAAACATTATGTCAACTCTGTGTGTATGCAAAGATACAAATAACTCTGAGTTGTATGTAAAAATACAAAGTACTGTTGTGGGAGTTCCTCTAACCGACAACCACCACATAAGAACTATTGTGATGATACAACAATCTCCCTCACGCTGTGCCAGTGCATCCTATACCCTGCCAGGGGTATAGGACCTAAATTACTAACTGGATCCACTTGTCTATGCGAAAAGGATTCATCTAAAAAGTATGACCCTTTTCTACCCATGATGGCTACATAGTTTATGGAGACGTAAGTTATCTGAACTCAAGCGCGTCCCTATATCGGTGCTCAATACTACTCCCAAAATGTAAAAATACAAAGTACTGTTGTGGGAGTTCCTCTAACCGACAACCACCACATAAGAACTATTGTGATGATACAACAATCTCCCTCACGCTGTGCCAGTGCATCCTATACCCTGCCAGGGGTATAGGACCTAAATTACTAACTGGATCCACTTGTCTATGCGAAAAGGATTCATCTAAAAAGTATGACCCTTTTCTACCCATGATGGCTACATAGTTTATGGAGACGTAAGTTATCTGAACTCAAGCGCGTCCCTATATCGGTGCTCAATACTACTCCCAAAATGTAAAAATACAAAGTACTGTTGTGGGAGTTCCTCTAACCGACAACCACCACATAAGAACTATTGTGATGATACAACAATCTCCCTCACGCTGTGCC